>VSMD01054768.1:0-51959 GCA_008750895.1 Mirza zaza
CGGAGCAGGAGCAGGCGCTTGTGTGGGGCCGGCTCCGGCGGGCTGGCGGGGAGGGGGGGGAGGGGCGGGGAGGGGCGAGGGGGGGGAGGGGCGAGGGGGGGAGGGGCGGGGAGGGGCGAGGAGGGGGGGAGGGGCGAGGAGGGGCGGGGAGGGCGACCTTCGCGGGGAAACCGTAAGGCCAGGAAGAGACGGAAGTGGACTGGGGGAGGAAGCAGGAGGAAATGCGAGGGGGCGCGGGATTCCCAGGGGCGCAGACTTGGCCACCGTCCTGGGGAGGGGACCTAAGCGCCGGGTGCCGGTGCAGGCGTTCTTCCTCAGGGGACACACACGTTTGTTTCGTGTGCTTTTTCTGAATGCCGGTTCATTTTACAGTAAGAGCATAAAGCTGCAGTCCCGACGCACCCGACCCCGGCGGGCTAGAGACCAGTGCCCATCCGTGGCCTGCTGGGAACCTGCTGCACAGCAGCGGGCGGCGAGTGGTGCCCAGCAGAGAAGCTGCCTCGGTATTTGCACCGCTCCCCATCGCTCGCATCACCGCCCGAGCTCCGCCCTGTCTCATTAGCCGGGACATTAGATTCTCACGGGAGCGCAGCCCCTACTGTAAACTGCACATGCCATGGACGTAGGATGCACTCTACCTATGAGAATCCAATGCCTGAAGCTGAGGTGGAGCTCAGGTGGTAATGGGAGCGCTGGGAGTGGCTGCAAATACAGATTATCATTAGCAGGGAGGTTTGACTGCACGATAATGTCAAGCACTTGAATCATCCTGAAACCATCCCCCGCTCCCGTGGAAAAATGGTCTCCCATAAAACTGGTCCTTGGTGCCAAAAAGTTTGGGGACTGCTGGCTTAAAGGAACACATGGATGAAATTCTTTAAAAAGTCAAGGAGAGGGCAGAGAAAATGTCTCCTTGTAGGCTGCTAGTGTGTGACTCCTCGCACCTGTCTTCATAGGCAGGTCTACAGACATTTCAGGCTGAAAAGATTTTACACAAAAAGCACTTGATTTTGGTCTTTGACTCTGTTAATTAAAAGTTGAAATTATTTTCTTTAATGGCAATGCCATCCGGCTTCCTGGTTTAATTGTGTGTTGATGAAGAGATGAGTGAGTCTGATAACGTTACGGTTTTCTCATCATCCACATGTGTGTAGTGGAGACTCTAAGACCCTGAGCACTTGCACACAATGGACACTGCCCAGGACAGGTGTCTGATCCCCGCTGGAGCTGAGGGAGCCCTGCTTCCCTAATGACTTTTGGTGTGGCATGGGACATGTGCCAGGGTACCCTTCACCTCAGGGGCAGGCATTCAAAAATTCACATAGGTAACTGGCTTTAAAAGCAGGTAATTGGCTGGGAGTGGGAGGTAGGGAACATGGACAAACATTCTGATCAAATGATAAAACAATGACAGGTCACAACAGTTGAATAGTATTGGGTTATACTTAAGGGAAAGTTAAAAGGAAAAATGAAATTGGGGTCAAAAGCTATGTGGGTCGATAGAGGACCCTGACCCACACAACTACTTTGACATAATTCTTGTACCCTTCTTTCTTTCTTCATGTTTCTCCTCTCGTGAAGTCTTTGGAGATGGTTTTAGTCTGGGACAACAGTGCATTTCGTGAGGATGTGATAGGACGTGGGGAATGAATGTCCCCTCTGGGCTAGCAACAGAAGGTCTCTGCAAGCTAAGCAGAACCGACAGAGGCATACATGTCCTAAAGAAGTTGGGAAGCAGGCTCAGCTCCAGAAATAGGACCCCCAAGTGGGGCCCTGCCCTGAGCCCTGGAAGGTGCCATCTGGCCCTTCACACTGTGAGTGACCTCTTTCCTGTTGTAGGGGAGCGAAGCCCTCCTTGGCTGAACCTGAACCCGGCCACAGCCACAGGGTCAGAGAGGAGCGGACGAGGCCTCCCTGGCAGACAAGGCCTGGCCGCCGGGCCCCAGAGGTGCCACGCAGAGATTTGGATGCTGGGACACGCGTGCATACACATACATTCGTACGACATACGTGTACAGACACAACCCTTCTCGCGCATACCATGCAGTGCCCCCCCCACAGATGTATGCTAAATTAAGGACTGAATTTTAAGCCCTGGCTTAGGACTCTAGGGTTGCGATTTTCTGACTTGGAGGTGAGAGCTCTCTGGTCACGCTTGACAGGCGATTCTACGGCGCCTGCATGCAGAGTTTTGTTCTGAAACTGCAGGCCTGCCCTGCGCACTTGGTGGCTTGCTGCCGCCTTCATTAGAAGTGGTTGGTGTGGTGAGTTACTTTGGGGAAATGTGATAAAGTGTTGGTGACTGTAGGTCTTTGGATGCTCCTGGAAAATGCTAACACAAAAACAAACCCACTAAAGCAAAATACCAAAAACAAAAGCCCTGAGTATCTGGTAAAGTGCTTTAAAAATATACAACATGCTGAAATGTGTTTCAGGTGCCCTGTTAGGTTTTTCTGAAAATTCGGGCTTATATTTTATTACAAAGAGAGTGGGTGATTTTAATGTGACGAGTTACGTTTGCAGAGGAAACGGTCACGCTTGTTCTCCGCCTTTCACTCGGCTCGCCCCCTCCCCGCGTGTCCAGTCCCCGCAGCCGCGAGCTCCGCGCTCCCCCGCGGCCGGGCGGCTGCGCGCTGCCTCTGGGCTGCCGCTCCCCTGGCTGGGGCGCCCACCCTAGGACTCGGCGGGTCAGGCGCCTGCAGCCAGTGCCAGCCACCCTCTTACAGAGCCTCCCCATAGCATGTTGATGTTTCTGCGTCTCTCGCCTCTCCAGGTGGGAGCTTCCCGAGGGCAGGTCCTCTCTGACGTCTTGCTTTCCATCCTGCCAGCTGGTGCCGCAGGAGCTACTACCACATAAGGCTTCGTGGATAAACACACGAATGAATGCGGCATTGATTTGCTCACTGGGTTCACATTTCTTAAAATGATATCCAAAGCTCTTCCAAACTTCAGTGATAGTAGTTGATTATTGTGAAGGTTTCAGAGGAGGTTTCCAAGAGAGGTTTGCAAACTATTAGAAGCATGACAGTCCCCTGGTAGAACTGCCAAGGAAAGGGTTGGATGGGACGTGCTGGTGTGTTGGGTGGCTCTGCTCTTCTGAGCAGGAAGGGATGCCAAGGGCTCCCTCCTGCAGTGATCGTGCCTCACAGCATGACTCAGGGAGGCCCTGGAGTTCATGGGGTCCCTCAAAGCTTTGTAGGGAAAAACCTGGAGGAGCAGGAGAGTCGGCAGGAGACTCCATGCTCTGGGCAGTTGCAGCTTTTTGCTTTTGTCTTTTCTCTGCACTGAGCCACCTCCTGGTCCTGTTTAGATTATCTTGAAATAAAAAGAAAAGACTCACCAAGCCCGTTGGTGGACCCCGAGCCATCAGAGGAGATGAGGACAGTGCCTGCTGAGTGGACATGCAGGGAATAGGGAGGCACCGGTGTTTCGGGCAGGTGGTGCGGAGTCAGGCCCATGTGGGCAGGTTCCAGGCTCAGGGATGGCTCCACATGGCCACACCTGAGGCTCTGGGCAAGTTATTTAACCTCCTTGTGTCTCAGTTTTCCATTCGGAGAAATGGAGACAACCACAGTCATTCACAAAGGGCAGCTTTCCAGAGCAGGAATCACCCAGGGGTTCTCAGCAGGTGTGGAGAACGAGGACATTGGGCTTTAGATGGGCCTGTGAGTTGGTGTGGAAACCAGTAAGCCCAGCCTCCTTGTCATTACATTGGAAGTGTCTCAGAAGTAGTGGTCATTTGGAAAATATTGGTTCACTGGATAAATCAGAACTTCCAAATGTTGACCTAGTCTATCATACAAAGTAAAACATGAAAAAAATCATATTTGTTAATGCCACCACCAATCTCTCACAAGAAGTAAGTATTGGAAAGCTGTTAAGTCCACAGTGCTGGGTAGAAGCTTTTCAAAATCCTAATTTTTGCTTGAAAGATTGAATGTTATTACTGGCAACAAATAATATCAGTTGTTTTTCTTGAATTGACAGATTCAATTTATTGATTTCTGAGGAAATGTCTGCTAAATACCGAAGTTTAAATAGTCATAGTTCATCTGCCAATTGTTCTTTCAAGAAGAAATGATTTTCTGCAATTGTTTGAGTTGCCAGCTGAACTAGCCACTTTTTTCATGGAACATCCTTTTTACTGTGAATGTGTGGCAGCGAAGTGTACAGTGACTACTAAATACAGTTTTGTGCCACTGGCTTGATTAGGTCCTCCCAGCAGTTTACTCATTATTTGCTTTTATATCATCAAGGCTAATGTTAACATAGTGAAGAAGACAAATATCATTTTAGTGTTAGTAAGAAAGTAGTTTTGACCCTGCAAACCACCTCTAAGGGTCTTGGGTCATCAACTTGGTTCCTATAGAACACACTTTGAGAACTGTTTATAGTTGGGATTTATTTTTATTTTGTATGTTGTCTGGGAATAGGTAATTTTTGGCTTGGGTTTGGAGGTTCGGCAATATCAGAGGTTTAGGAAGATGTCTCTAAAACTCTCTTGGCCTTTTACTCACAGTCCTAAGATAGCTGCAGCAGCTCGAGGCATCACATTCTCACTCAGCATTCAAAGTCAGGAAGAAGGTCAATACCAGGCAGGGGATTCTTCTTATGCCTGTTGTTTCTGGGAGAGGAATATCATTCAGGAAGAGCCGTCCATCCCACTGGCCAGGTGTGGGGGAGGCTCAGACAGGAAGTGTTTATGTTGTCCCGCCTCCATAGAGGGTGGCAGGCGGGGAGAGCAGGGTTAACAATGAGGAGCCACAGTACCTGAACACATAAAGTACTTTGGGGCTTCACTGTTTCTCATTTTTAATAAAACCAAAGCCTACATTTCTTATTTCATAGTTTCTTTATTCAAAGGGAGGAGTTACATATATTATTTTGTTTCTGCAATACCTCATAGGACTTTTTTGAGGATTGAATAAATTAACATGAAATAGGGAATGTGTCTAAAACGGCGCCTGGCACCTAGCACTCAATAAACAGCACCGCTGCGGTCTACCAGGCATCCAAGGCAGACCGCAGCCTGGCCACAAGCCACCTTCCCATCATCCTCTCTGTCTAGCCTCCAGCGCCACATCCACTGCAGCCAAACTGGGAAATTCACTCCTTCCTCTCCCCAGTCCGCTCTGGCTCTCCTCCCACCACCTCCAGGGAGGCTCAGCCCTGACCTGGCCTTTCCCAATCCAGCCTTGCAGTAACTGTCCTTCCTCCACACCTGCTACGGTTAAATTGTGTCCCCCTAAGAAGATATGTAGAGTCCTGACCCCAAAGTACCTCAGAGTGTGACCGTATTTGGAAATAGGGTCGTCGCAGATGCACCTAGTTAAAATGAGGTCACACTACAGTAGGGCAGGTATCCTTGTAGAAAGAGCGCTGTGAGAGGTACCAGGTGACTACTGAGGATCAGAGTGACACTGCCACAAGCCAAGGGACGCCAAAGATTGTGGCAACCTCCAGAAGCCAGTAAGAGACGAGGAAGGGCTCCCTGACAGGTCTTGGAGGGAGTGTGGCCCTGCTGACACCCTGATTTCAGACTCCCAGCTTCCAGAACTGTTAGGCAGTACATTTCTGTTGTTTGAAGCCGCCCACGTTATCTTTGCCACAGCAGCCCCAGGGGACTAATTGGACCTCCATCCAAGTATGGATTGTACTTCTTTCCGCCAATGCTGGGCGCAGGGCAGTTTCCTGGACATGTAACCTGTGTAGGGGCACAGGGACCTGCACCTGGGGCTCAGTGCTCTGTGGTTGCTGTATTGAAATTCTTGGAATTTGTGTTGTGTAAGTGAGGTCTGATTGGACATGGGGCCGGGCGCGGGGCTTAGACCCTGGCCATGTGTCCTGCCACCTGCTGCTGCCTTGCTGCCTCTCCAAGAGGGGTTCTTGAATGCTCAATCCCCCTCCCTTTGTTGTCCCGGCCTGGCCTTCCTCTCCCTCAGTGGTCAGTGGGGACCTGGGCGTGTGTGTGGAGGGTTGATGTTGGGTGCCTTTGCCCCGGCATCCAGGGTGGGCAGGGCTGTGGGAGCAGCTGGCGGCCTGTGTGCAGGCCAAGTCATTGGGCAGGGCCCCTGCGCAAGTGTGGGAGTCGACAGTTACCCTGTGCCCAGGAAAGCATGACCTTCAATGGCAAATAAAAAATACCACGACAGGCTGAGACAGACTGTGGAAGAAAGGGGAAAGCTTTGGTATTTTAATAGCTTTCTTGGCCCATTTGTTTTCCCTGTTTGTTGAACAGGGGGCCCTGTATTTTCATTTTGCACTGGGTGTCTCAAATTACGTGGCTAGCCCTGGTTGGGAGCTACAGAGAGATGTTCCAAATTAGAAATGATATACTGAATTCACTGGTTGCAATATGAGATGAATTCCTACTGGATTGGAACCTGGACAAGTCACCTGTGGAAGAAACACAGCATCCATGACCAGGCAGAGGCCTTGGTCCGCCGAGGCTACCATGCTCCTTCTAGGGAGAAGGCAGTGTGGCTCCTGGAATACATAAAATCAAGAAATTTAGAGTGTTGCATTTGCACACTGGGTTGTCTAAATTGCTTGCTATGCTGATCGGAGCAAAAACATTTTCATAATTATATTTGTATATTCATAAGTGGTGCTAGAAGTAAATGCATCATAATCATCATATGTATATCTAAGGGAAGTCAATTTCATGTCAAGTAGCTATGGGGTCACGTTGTCTTCACGTGCTCCTCTTTTGCCCCAAGAAGCGATTCAGAGTGTGTAGACAAAAAGGAGAAGTGAGAAGAGGTGAACTTGCCCGACCACTCACCACATCCCCACCCACAGGGGTTCTCTAAGGAGAGAGGCTGGGCCAGGGAGGCTTGCTGCTGAGCAGGGAGGGCAGAGCTGGGATCACATGGTAGTGGTCCCTCCTAGAGACACCTCGAAGGCCCTGTGTGCCCAGCCAACCAGCGTTAGCTCTGAAACGTTCTGCCTTCAGTCTGCGTCACCACTATAGCCCGACCACGGGGTCACAGCCTCTGATAACTGTCACGCAGAAATAGAGCTGACGCTAGTCAAGGCAGTCCAGACGGACTTTGTTCAGTGCCACTGCAACAGGGGAAGGAGCTGGGGATACAAGTGGGGATTTGCAGCCAAAGAGCAGCGGGGTTGGGGGGGGGTTGAAGAGTGGAAAATCACTGCAGGGCACATCAAAGGTGGGCGCTTCCCACTAAACCCACTTAACAGGATGCTTGCTGAAGGCAGACCAAGGGGAGCAGACACCAAGGGAGGGATGGCTTAGCGGGCTTCTTAGTGGGATTGGTTTAGGCAGGCCGAGCACGGGCCCAGGATGGCGCCTAGTTGAGAAGAGGGTTGGAGGAGCCTGTCTAAAGTCTGGTTGAGGATGGAGTCCTTGTCATAACTACTCTCAGACAGGAGGAAATGCAGAAAAGATTGCCCTTAAGTTAGGGAGGGGAATGTATGACAGAATAGAAAATATTTTTAAAGTGGTGACAGGGGTGAGGAGAGAGGGGCCCAGGGAGGAAGGCCAGACCTGAGGGGACCTTCGCTGGGGTTTCTCAGACCAGCATCCGGAGTAGGGCTCGTTGCCTGATTTCTCTGTGATTGTGCAGCGTGGGTAAGGCTGCTTTCAGATGGTTGCTCAGGTCACCTTTAGATGCCCTGGAAAGACATTTCGTATGAAAGTGACTTTGCATATCCCAGCTAGGGAGCAGGGGACACCTAGTCCTGTTTCTGAGACTCCATCTGTGGGTGTTCCCACGTGTGCTCCCTCGGAGGGAGCCCTGAAGGAGAACGTGGCCCAGCAGAGGCAGGACAGAGGGCTGGGCTTTGCTCTGCATGCCATGGCACTCTCTGCCCACTCCCACCTTAGGGAGAGGTCAGGGGTGGCTTCCTGCGGAGGGCCTTGGGAAAGTCCCTTCGAAGACTTCTGGGGCAGCAATGACCCTTGAGAATGCTCTTTAGAAGGGAAGCTGAGCGAATCAGGCTGAGCGGTCCTCAGCCTGCCTGCATGAGTTGGAGTCTCTTTCCTGGCTTGCACACACAGATGCGCAAAGCAGCGGGCCAAGGAGAACGCCCTGGGGGCGGGGGGCGGGGGGCGGCTGACTCTGTTCCCGGGGTCACACCTCCCCTCCTCTCTCTGTTCTAGGGTAGCCCCTAGGCGGGCTGCTCTCCCCAGGAATGGGCCCTCCCCCTCCCACCGGTAGTATTTATACAAATGATTGGGAGTTTCCTCCGTGGGTGGCACAGTCAACTAGTTAGGAATGCTATCAATTTTCCCTCACTGTTGTGTTCAAAGATTAAAAATCCAAATAGAACAAAATACAGTCTGGATGATATTTAGAGTTTAGCTGCATTTCATTCCTCGTGTTTCTGAGTTTTAACAAAAGTCTGGGGCCTTCACATGCAAGATTTACGCTGCTCACAGCTCCTTTCAATTTTTGCTCGGATTTGTGTTCCATGTCCCCAGTGTTGGAAGAGGACAGCGAATCGCGGCTCTGGCGGCCTGCCTGCCCGGCAGCATCAGTCGGCCCTCGCAGGGCCCGCTCCGCTCCGGCTGGCCAAGCGCGCGGCGCAGCCCGGCGGCCGGCGCTGAACCCGCCTTGCCCTTTCGTGTAAGCGGGAGGCAGGAGGGAGCCGCCGTGAGAGCAAACGGCTCCTCGGGAAGCTCGGATCGCACCTCCCCGACTTGCCTGGCCACTCAGTCACAACTGCGCCCTCCCTGTGGCTCTTCTCTCAGCAAGGCACGTAGAAAGTTTCTTCCTCATTTACTTTATTTTTGCTGTGAGCTCCAGGCAGGGAGCAGGGGGAGAATTTGGGGAGGTGAGTGGTGCCCAAAGTCATGGTGAAATGCATCCTGTCCTAGGGGAGGAAAGACCTTCCCTCTACCCTCCCAGGTTCCATAGCTGGGTCTATGAAATTCAGCTGACGACAGGCAGAGTTCCCAAAGGGTATACAAATTTATTAACTTTTAATATTACCTGCGTGGGGGCATCACGGGGTAAAAAAGGTGAATACTTCCCAAACCAGTGATATTTCAGAGACTCAGTATTAATAGGGCAAAGGGAGGGAGATATAGGCCACTTAACGGAGAGTAAATAATTTTTAGGAAAGATTAGTGGCCTTTAAAGAAAGAGATGGGAGATATAAGAGTTTGTGACAAAGTCTGGGTGTGGTGTCTCTTCTCCAGTGACTAGGAGTCTATTTTCCCTTGTTGATAAACTCCCCAGAAGGGATTTACAACAATCTGTAACAATTGAGCTCCTTTTGGAGGATCTGTCTTTGGTCAGGTAAAAAGAATTCAGAGAACTCCTCTCTCAGCATTTGCTGTTTCTCAAGTGCTTAGTGCCCCTGCTCAAAATGATCAGTATGCCAAGGCCCATACTTCCAGGTGGCATATTCTGGTTTCCCTGTCTTTAAGTTTTTGATAATTTGATCATCATGAACGTTTTTGCATTGATTCAGAATCTTTAAAATGTTGCATTAAAACATTATTTACCTTGATTGCTGGTTATTTTATTTTTTTATTATTTTCATCGCACCCTTGCATTTGCCCTCCCGCCAGTGCGCAGCGCACCTCGCGCTATCCAGCGCCTGGCAGGGAGTTGCAATCTTTCTGCTCCCCGCTGAATTCCTAGGGCCTACAACAGTGCTTGTCGCATTATTAATACTCTTGTTCTCCAAATAAAACATTCCTTAAGATCAGCCCCAATTTCTTCCAGAACTCCAGGAACCCTGCCAGCCAGGACCCAGGATGTCAGGGGTAAACGCCCAGAAAGATCAGAGCCCGGGTTCCCCACACGCCGCCCAGGCCCGCTCCCAGCCCAACGACCCCTCCTCTCCCCCGTCGCTCCGCCCTCCCCGTCTCCCCTCTCGGGTGCTGGGCAGCGGCGAGAGTTCCAAGGCAGGGTTCGAAAGCACCAGGGAGTCGGCGGCGGGGCGCGGGAGCGCAGGCCGGGCGGAGCGGCAGGCGAGTAGGAGGTGCCAGGGCGGGGTAGCGGGTGGGGCGGCGAGGGGCGCAGAGGGGGAGGGCGCGAAGGGAGAGGGCGTAGAGCGGGGGAGAGCGTGGTTCGCTCGAGCTCGGAGGCCGCGAGGGGGGCGGGCCGGGCGCGCCGCTGCGGGGAGGGCGGTGGACAGAGCTCGGGCTGGAGCGCCCTGGGCGGGGCGCCGCGGGGGAGGGGCCGGGGAGGGGGCGGGCGCCGCGGGGGAGGGGGCGGGCGCCGCGGGGGAGGGGCGGGGGAGGGGGCGGGGGAGGGGCCGGGGAGGGGCCGGGGAGGGGCCGGGGAGGGGCCGGGGAGGGGCGGGGGAGGGGGCGGGGGAGGGGGCGGGGGAGGGGCCGGGGAGGGGGGGGCGCCGCGGGGGGGGGGCGCGGGCGCGCAGGGCGGCGGGTGGCCTGGCTGGTTAGGTTTCGGGGCGCGGGTGCCGCGCTGAGCCACCGCCTCAGCGTCTGGGGTCGCGGTGTCTGCGAGAGTCCCTCTCCCAGCGCGGACTCCGCTGCTGCAGCCACCGCACGCCCGGGCCGAGGTCCGAGCGGGGTCCCAGGTGGGGCGCAGCCGGGGCAGGTCTAGAGCGGCGGCGGAGACAGAGGCTGGGCACCGCAGCGCTCGCCGCCGCCGCCCGCAGGTGGCCGTCCCCCGCTGGCGTCCCCGGCCGCAGGCGGCCGTGCGACCGCGCCATGGTGGACGTGCTGGGCGGGCGGCGCCTGGTGACCCGGGAGGGTGCGGCGGTGGAGGCCGAGGCGGCGCTGCAGAACAAGGTGGTGGCGCTGTACTTCGCAGCCGGCCGGTGCGCGTCCAGCCGCGACTTCACGCCGCTGCTGAGTGCCTTCCACGCGGCGCTGGTGGGCGAGGCGCGGCGGCCCGCGCCCTTCGAGGTGGTCTTCGTGTCGGCCGACGGCAGCGCCGAGGAGATGGTGGCCTTCATGCGCGAGCTGCACGGCGCCTGGCTGGCGCTGCCTTTCCACGACCCCTACCGGCAGTGAGTGCGGGGCCGCCGGCGTCGCCCCGTCCCCCAGGCCGCCCCCTGCGCCTCGCGGGCTCTCTCAGACCCCATCCCCGTCCCCGCCGTCCCGTTCAGGTCCCGGCGGCTTAGTCACACTCAGCCTCTGTTCCAGCTTCCTTTGAGGACGGGGTTCGCAGAACCGGAGCATCGGCACCCCTCGGGCTGGGGAACTTTCCGCCCCGCAGCTCCGGGGCTGCGGGGCTGCCGGTGCCGCGTGTCCGCGCCCTGCCCGGGACCACTGCCCCCGGTGGCTCAGGGCCCACACCGCCGGTCCTCCTCCCCTAGTGCGTGGGGGCACGGGGATGACCACCGCCCCGCGTCGTGTCTGGGAGCGGCGGGGGCGGGGCGGTGACCCGGAGGCCATCAGCAGGGTGGCAGGCGCCCGCGGTGCAAGCGGTGGAGGCTGTGCTGGGAGGCTGGGACCGAGGGCCCAGGTGCTGGCCGCCTTTGGGGTTCAGTTTTACTGGCAGCGATGGAATTTTATAACTATAAGGTATAAAACTCGTTACTATAAATTTCGTTACTATAAATGTAGGAAGAACTAGGAGGAGGCAGATGTCAGAGGTGACAAAAATCCCTCTGAAGGGACCTTTGACCCCACCCTTGCTTTAGAAAAGAGATGTCTGGTGGAAATCACCAGCTCTGTGTTAGAATTTTAGACTTTGCAAATGAAGCAGAGGTTGAGCTTAGTGCTTCACTAAGGAAGCGGGAGAGGCAGGGGTAGGCGCAGGGCGAGTATGGCAGGGGACCTGTTGCTCTGGGCATTGGGGTCTCCTGTGGTGTGAGTGTCCAGACTCAGGTTTAAATCACACCTCACAAAGGTGCATTGTCCCAGCCCACCCCTGAGGAGGTGCCCCTGTGAGTTTCTGTACAGAGGCCAGCCTCATCCAGTTGTGGCTTTACCCGCCAAATTAGTTGTCATGAGATGACATTCCTTCTGGAAAATGAAAAGTGGAAGCTGACTCTGGAAAGTTCTGTGGACGAGTAATTAACTGGAAGAGTTCTGGTTATTCTCCCTAACACATGATTTGGGTGGTTGTGAGGGAGAGGGGAGCCCAGTCAGGAAGCGGCCCAGCCCCCCAGGTGGGTGTGTGCTTCCTGGAGGCTCACCACACCAGGCCACACTATGAAAGTCTTACTGGTGCTAAGTCTAAGTGACCCGCGGTTTACTTTGGAGAGGATTCTCAGAATCACTTCAAGTGCTTAGCACTCAAGTTATGGGTAGCTTTTGAAAGAACAGTTTTGAAAGGGAGATCATGGCAGTGTTAGTGATTGAGCACAGAACTAGGATTAACCCACTGAGTGATGGCAGGCAAGGCAAGGTATTTTATTGTTGAGCATAATGATACATCACGTGATTATTGTCAGGATTGACCTGATACCTGAAAGGCTCATGTGTCCCTCGGTTAGGGACCTGCGCCTCATTTGGTGGATGTGCGGTGAGGCTCAGAGTCCAGAGCTCCTGGTTCCCTTGCCTTTCCGCCCCGCTGACTTCCTTGTGAGGGAGCTATAGGCCTCGGCCCCCTGGGCACAGACTCACTTGGGAAGGCCATGGGGGACTCCTCCTGTCTCCCCGCTGATCCTGTCAGCGTCTGTGAGCTCCAGCGGGCTGGAGAGCAGCTCCAAGCACTGGCGGCTGTCACTCTGGTCCTCTCAGCCTGGTCTCTTCTCCTCAGAGGGGATTTTCTTTTTGTGGATGTAGCTATTTGTCCCTACCCCTTTCCAGACTGAACTTCGTGAACTTGTCATTGTCATGTGTAAGCTGGGACAAGGGAATATTCTGTGGGAATTGTTGGAACCACACCCCAAGTTCTGCTTGTCTCAGCCAGGATTTATGGAATCGGATCACGAGCAAAGTGGAAATAGCCACTGCCAGGAAGAAAGAAAAACTGTGCAAAGCATCCCAAAGGCATTTGGGAAGTTGCTAATGTGGGCAGAGACGAGCAGTGGTGATTTTGTGTGATTTTATAATGATTGCCTCATAACGACTCTTGTCCCCACTTGGCTGCTGGAGCCTCAGTGGACCTCAAGGAGGACTGGAGGGGTCGGCCCTCTGCCTGCGTGCCCAGGCTCTGACCACTGCCTCCCCTGCCATGGCTGGTACTGGAACACCTAAACTTCTAGGCTGATGAGTTTGGACTTGATAGAAAAGAAAATTGGGCCGGGCGCGGTGGCTCAAGCCTGTAATCCTAGCTCTCTGGGAGGCCGAGGTGGGCGGATCGTTTGAGCTCAGGAGTTCGAGACCAGCCTGAGCAAGAGCGAGACCCCATCTCTACTATAAATAGAAAGAAATTAATTGGCCAACTAAAATATATATAGAAAAAATTCGCCGGGCATGGTGGCACATGCCTGTAGTCCCAGCTACTTGGGAGGCTGAGGCAGCAGGATTGCTTGAGCCCAGGAGTGTGAGGTTGCTGTGAGCTAGGCTGACGCTATGGCACTCACTCTAGCCTGGGCAATAAAGTGAGACTCTGTCTCAAAAAAAAAAAAAAAAAGAAAAGAAAATTGGCCACAACTTCATTTCTTGGGCAGGGAATGGCTCAGTGGGGAAGAGTCGGTGCTCATGCCAGTGACTCCTGGCTCTGTCTTTCCACCCCTTGCCCCTCTCTAGTCCAGTGCTCTGGCTGCCCCCTGCGCCCTTTGGATTCAATACATCCCTGAATCCACTGATTCTGTGGCTCCCAGATCATTCTCTGTTTTTCTTCTCATTGCTATGTTTCCACTCAGGTGCTGGGCTGTTAGAATATTCCCCTAACTGCTCTCCAGGACCTTGGTGTCCCCACCTAATCAGCTGTTGGTTCAGAGACTAATCTGGGCTGGCCACGCCTTGCCCCAACCCTTCAGGGGTTTCCTAGGTTTCCTTGTCCACAGGAGGAGCCAGACATGGATGTTCAGTGCTTGATAACACAGGGAGCATGTTCGGTGGGTGGTTGGAGCAAGTGAGAGAAAGACAGTGCTTCAGAGCGATTTGCTTGGCAGCAGTCTGCGGCTGCCTGAGATGGAAAGAGACTGGAGTCAGTGGTTGCCATAGCAACCCAGAAGCTCGGTTAAGTCAGGGACAAGGATGCGGCTGGGTTAGCGAAGGCAGGGACTAACGTCAGTTGCTACCGTGTCTGTGAGGACGAGGAGGAACAGGGCTCTTGAATTTTCCCAAAATGATTAAAATGCTTCTGACAATGCTCTTTTCTCCAACTCGTATTCTCTTCTCTGTGGACACAGCTCAGTGCCCAGAGGGGATTGAGATGACTTCAGGGGAGGAGGTGGCTATCTGCCTCTCCTGTGTAGTTCCAAGGTTACATGTGTCCCCAGGCAGAGGCTGCCAAGTGGGGATTGAGGGCTGAGACTGGGTGTCTCTTTGAAGATCAGCCTGGCCGCCACAAGCCTCTTAGTGCCCGGCTTGTAGCACACCCCCGGCTGTGTCGGAGCCCCATTTAATGTTGCAAGGCATTAAAGCAACGGCAGCAGCAACTCAAAGAGATTAAACAAGGAAGGTTATGGGCTGACTTAAATGAAACACCCAGCAGCCAGGAGCTGGCCTCCAGGGAGGCTGAGGGTGCACTTTGTGGCGTGCCTTCTGCCACTTGTGCCTCGCTCTTGGGCTGCAGGCAGTGGCTGCCCAGCAAATCCAGCCCCTTCTCCTGGTGGCAGAATGGCTGCTGTGTCTTGGTCTGCATGTCCCCGCACCTCCTCTTTTCTAGCATACAGGGAAGTGCTTAAGGAGCCCCACTGGTTCTGAGTCTGCTAGTCGCCTATTTCTGTACTAGTTAGTGTAGCCAAGGGCCACGAGATATGCCAGCTGAGCAGTAGACCCAGCCGGAGTGGAAGATGGGTCCTTCCTACACAATAAGAAAAGCCAGTGTTTACTGAGTACTTACTGTGGGTCCAACCCCATCTTTTGTTAAGCTGTTCATGTACTAATCATTTAATCCTCACAACCGCCCCAGGAGGTGGATTTTATTGTTCATGGGTGCTGATGAGGAATCTAGGGACAGGAGATGAGCCAGCTTGCCCAGCTCGCTCACGTGGCTGATCCTTGTGGGAAAATGGAAGAGACATGGTTTCTCCAGGACGGGCGGGGTGCTGAGCGGCCAACTGCAGGCTGTGCTGCCCCCACTGTGGGGTCACCTGCGCAGCCTCCCTTCTCCCGGTCAGCGCAGGGGCTGCAGGAAGCCCTGGGAGATGCCAGCAGGGCCGGCAAACTTGAGCATCGCGCACGGGGTTGCAGGCTGCACCCCCAGTCAGGGCGGGGTGACACATTTCTGATGAGTTCCTAGGTGGCACTGAAGCTGCTGGTCCCGGGCCCCCACGTTGAGAAGCACCGTTGCTCAGACAGTGCTAAGCAAAGGCTGGCGCGGCACCAGCATCTCCCAGGGGGCTGCCGGGAGAGCAGATGCTGAGCCAGACCTTCGTGGCTCAGGAATCTGTGGCTGAGGTGCTGCTGCTGTCACCTGACATCCTCCCTGCTCACCATCAGCCCTCCTGGGACTCTTCACGGCCTTGGGGATGAGGTCCCATGTCCCCGGGATGACAGAGCCCTGCCAGGCTTTGCCAAGCTTCCCTTTCTGAAACGTGGTGTGCTGTCTTGTCCTGTCCCGCTGCCCCAATTACAAGGGCTGAAATAACTGATATGCCAAAACCAGCAGATAAAGAGCTTAAATTATACTGCTGGCCATTTTGGTGCAGTCTTTATGCAAAGAGCTACTTGGGTTATTTATCTTTTTTTTCACATTTTTGTTCTATGCCATTGGGAAAAGCTAATTTCGTAGGCATTTCAAATTTCAGATGTGTGCAGGAGTCTTAAAACAGTAGAGGGGACATGGCGTCCGCCGTGTCTTTCACGCCGCCCCCGCGGTCGCCAGAGCTGTGCAGGCTCGGCCGGCTGAGATCCCTGCGCGTGAGTGTCCCACACGTTGTCCGTCTTGAGCACTCGTGACTGGGAGGCGCGAGCATTTGACACAGATTTGTTTATGCTCCGTGTTTCGGGCTTGGGTTTGTCAGTTCTGCAAATACAGTTTCAGCAGAGCAGTCCCTGCTGAAAGTGTCCTTTTACTTTGTGTGATAGTTTTTACGGACTAGTTTACCTATTTCTTCCTCCCACTTTCTCTTTCCCTCCCCGTGGGAGTCCTTGGACACCACGGGAGATGGCCTCCGGAGCTGCTCGGGCAGGCAGGCTGTCGGGTTCTTCAGCTGCCTGTCCTGGCAGCCTTCCTGTGCCAGGGGAGCCCGGGCCACCCACCAGCGCCTGCCAGGCGGGTCGCCCCTCTGGGTCTCTGTGGGACCGGCCTGCTGACCTCCTGATATCCTGGTGCCTTCTTTTCCCTCGCTCATTACCGGTTGGGATTTAGTTCGTATTTTAGATTTTCCTGAGAACGGGGTTGGGTTTCATCCACACCTCATGTGGATCTTCGCTGGCTCATCACCTCTTTCTGTAATTTCTGTTCTCAGTCTTATTTTGCTATCCTTCTACTTTCTTTGTGTTTGCTCCACCATTCTTTTTCTAGCTTTGTGAATTAAATCCATAGCTCATCTATGTATGAGTTTTGGATAAGTGTATTTGGTTGTATTTACAGCTTGGGATTTGTAGTGTATTCTATATTTTTCTATTTTAAATATTTTGTCCTCTGCATTGCTATTTCATATACACCATATAGTCAGTTTTTATTTATTTATTTATTTTTTGAGACAGAGTCTCACTTTGTTGCCCAGGCTAGAGTGAGTGCCGTGGCATCAGCCTAGCTCACAGCAACCTCAAATTCCTGGGCTCAAGAGATCTTCCTGCCTCAGCCTCCTGAGTAGCTGGGACTACAGGCATGTGCCACCATGCTTGGCTGTTTTTTTCTATATATATTAGTTGGCCAAGTAATTTCTTTCTATTTATAGTAGAGACGGGGGTCTCGCTCTTGCTCAGGCTGGTTTCGAACTCCGGACCTCGAGCAATCCGCCCGTGTCGGCCTCCCAGAGTGCTAGGATTATAGGCATCAGCCACCGCGACTTGCCTATAGTCAGTTTTTAAACTCATCATTAAAAATGATTTCTTACTGGTCTCCAGTTCTGTTCCCCTGTGGTCTGATTAGGTGGTCTGTATGTTATTGATCATTTGAAATTTATCAAGATTTCCTTTGTGACTGAGAACATGATTGGTTTTGTCAAAGCTTCCTGGATGTTTGGGAATGAAGTATATTCTCTCTCTGGAGTGTAGGGGCCATACACTTTTCGCGTTTGTGTGAAGGTTTGTCTCGGACCCGGTGCCAGGCAGCAGCAGGAAGACCTGGACAGATGTCTCAAGTGTCTTTCTCCTGCTGCCTCAGGTTCACAGTCCTGAGGGCAGCAGAGCAAGGAAAGCAGATTACCATCCCTGGGGCCCCTGACCGGGTAAACAGGACAGGGGTTTTCACTCCTTGCCCTATTTTCAGGGAGGTAATCCCTGTGAAGTTTATGGGGAGAATTGCAAAACTAAGGCAGATGCTCCTTTCCCTAAATGAATAGAGAGAATTTTGTGAAGAGGCCACTCACAGAGTTACAGATGATGGTGCAATGTAGCTAAGAGACGTTTCATCATAGTAATGCTAATCAGTGCCTTGCTGAATTTGTAGGGTGGAAAGTCAAATAAGGCTTTGGATTTATTTAGAACTTAGGAGCTTTAACTTTTGCCATTATATGTACCTGATGTTTTCCAACCTCTTAAGGTGTAGAGAAGGATATAAAAAATTATTGGGTTTATTTGTGGGTTTAGACCTATGCTGTCCAATCTGGTAACCATTAGTCATTTGTGGGCACTTAAATTTTCATTTACTTAAAATGAAAGCTTTGGTTCGTTAGGTACGCTTGCACCGTGTGGCTGGTTGCTGTGGGCTTGGGTGGCTCAAATCCAGAGCAGTTGCTTGGCTGTGGCCATTCTCTGGGGCAGCACCAGGCTAGAAATGACAGCACCCAGAAGGAAAGGAGTCCACCAGCCTGGCAGGGGGGCGCGCAAAGGTAGCTCCCGGGCAAGCTGCTGACTGTGCCCATGCGGCAGTTGGGGCAGAAGTGCTAACCCTTTGGTCCCCTTTTCTCTCCTGCAGCGAGCTGAGG
The DNA here is from genome assembly GCA_008750895.1 of Mirza zaza. Classification (NCBI taxonomy): domain Eukaryota; kingdom Metazoa; phylum Chordata; class Mammalia; order Primates; family Cheirogaleidae; genus Mirza; species Mirza zaza. Next base: position 18,049 of record VSMD01054768.1, read on the forward strand.
AAGAGGTACAACATCACAGCCACCCCCAAGCTTGTGATTGTGAAGCAAAATGGGGAGGTCATCACCAGCAAAGGGCGCAAGCAGATCCGGGAGTGGGGGCTGGCCTGCTTCCGGAGCTGGGTGGAGGCAGCGGATGTCTTTCAGAACTTCTCCGGTTGAAGCGGAAGGCATCTCAGAGGGCTGAGACAGGTGCTGCAAGGGGGAGCTATGGATTTCTCTCCCCTGTTGCCTTTATTTCATTGCAATTTCAGAGCAGAAGCATGAAGCTGTGGTAGAAAGTCAGTGCTGCTCAGGAAATAATGCCCCCCTGTTTTGATCCTGCAGCTTGTTTGTATTAATAGTTATTTCTTTTATTCTTTGCGTAGCTTTATCCACCTGTGCTTAAGAAGAACCCTGATGTATTCACACTGAGCTGTCCGAAATCTATGCAAAACATTTATTTGTACAGATCTCTTCAGGTAAAATGATGTATTATTGATATATTTTCTGGTGATCTATTTATTTTAATGATATGCTTTTATAACTATATTAATAAAGTTTGCGGACTGTATGCTTTGTAATAATAAACAAGCCTATTTCCACCTCGAGCAGCCCTACTTGCCTTTTTGCTCATTCCAAACTTAGTGCCGATAGGAGAAAAAGGAGTTAGGCAGCAAATATAACATGTAAACTGCTTTATTTATCAAAGGTCGTAGTTTGTCGATTCTCCGATTCACCTTTTTCTTTCCAGCACTGCTTGTCCCCACCACTTCTCTGCAGGTTCATGGTGCTGACCCTGTGGGACAGCGATCCACTTGGGTGTAGCTGCCTGCGTTCTCCACCTCCTACTCTGGGGAGCAGAGAGCCGGGAGGTCACCCCTAGTCTGCCATTTTTCTGGACTCTCATCACACATTCTTGAAGGGCATGTGGACATACCTTGCCTGCAGAATGTCCACAAACTGTGTGTGTGTGTGTGTGTGTGTGTGTGTGTGTGTGAACCATGACCACAGACTTTTCTTAAAAGGTAGAGAAATATCCCTCCTGGTAAATATTCTTGTAAGTGCCACACCGAGTCCAAGAACCATGTTGATGATCAAGGACGGGAACATCTTGCGTTGGGACCCTTGGAGGGAGGGAAGCGTCCAGGATGCCCATAGCTGGACCAGCCCTGCAGGGAGTGAGCCTTCCCCACCATGGTGAGAGAGTTATATGTCCTTTAAAATATTGCTACTTGAAGACATGTTCTTTAATATCACATCCGTAACAATTAATCGTTCTTGCTGTAAGGCATGGTACATCCAGCCTTCTCTCAGAGAACTACACATGCGTGGCTGTTTCTGCAGGTGCCTTGTGCCACTTGTATTACAAAAGCAGTACATGATTGTTGTGGAAAAAGTCCTGTCAGCCATGTCAGCCAGAGCCACCATGGATGTCTCAGTACATCTATGTGTCCCACTAAAGCCACACACCTTTTTTTCTGTCAGTACGTATTGCTTTCCACCTTTATAACCCTCCTGCCCTCAGTGTGGTCCTGGATGAGCAGAGGCCATCTGGGAAGGTAGCACAGGGACCCCGGGGTAGGGATTGTGACAACTGCAGCACTGTGACCCACCCCAGGCCCACGTCCCATGGAGATGTCCCCAGTGAGCCCTTTGGGCACTGACATCTGAGAAACACAGCTCTGCAGGTGTCTTGTCTGCTACATGTGTTGAAATCAATGCGCACTGGATTCGTAAGTGTGGCATCCTTTATCCAAGCACAGGCTGCTACATAAGCTGGGGGTCCTGATGCAGGGCTGGGCTGCTTCCTTCCTAGACTGGCCATCCTGCGTCCTTGCAGTTCTCCATCTGCCCTCTCTCTCTCAAGAGAGGCCCTAGGCCGGGCGCGGTGGCTCACGCCTGTAATCCTAGCACTCTGGAAGGCCGAGATGGGTGGTTCGCTCAAGGTCAGGAGTTTGAAACCAGCCTGAGCAAGAGTGAGACACCGTCTCTACTAAAAATAGAAAGAAATTAATTGGCCAACTAATATATATAGAAAAAATTAGCCGGGCATGGTGGCGCATGCCTGTAGTCCCAGCTACTTGGAAGGCTGAGGCAGCAGGATTGCTTGAGCCCAGGAGTTTGAGGTTGCTGTGAGCTAGGCCAATGCCATGGCACTCACTCTAGCCTGGGCAACAGAGTGAGACTCTGTCTTAAAAAAAAAAAAACTGCTGGGATCTCATGCAAACCCCAGAAAGACTTGAGAAGTACTGGTCGCTCGAGTGTGCTTGTGGGGAGCAGCCACAGAAAATGCATGCATGCACCCTCCTGCCACCCGAACACACAGGCATGCCAGAGCAAGGAGGAAGACGATGACAGGCTTGAGGATCAGGAGAACTAACACTCCATTGGGCTAGACCGACTCAGGCTACTTTATACACTTAGAAGTGCGCTGGGTTTTCCTTAAATCCCCTCTTCCAATACGGTATCTTATGCCAATTTTGGCTGAAAAGAATCTTTTCAGATTCTCAGTTTTAACCACCTCTACTTTGTAAGCTGTCCAGAGCCTTTGAGCCATTTAGTAAACTAGGATTACTCTTCTCTCCTGCATTTTTGATTCAGAATTTTCTTATCTGATTGTTTGCTTTGTTTTTTTCTTTACAGTGGACCTGCTATGGTCTGAATGTTTCTGTCCCCCATAGTTTGTATGTTGAAGCCTAGTTCCCAAGGTGATGATATTAGGAGGTGGATACTAGGAGCCTTTGGGAAGAGAGTGGAGCCCTGATGAGTGGGATTAGTGCCCATATAAAAAAGACCCTTCACCCCTTCCACCATGTGAAGACACAACAAGAAGGTGCCATCTATGGACCAAAAGCAGGCCCTCGCCAGACACCAAATCAGCTGGCACCTTGATCTTGGACATCTCAGCCTACAGAACTGAGAAATCAATTTCTATTATTATAAACATCCTATAGTATTTTGTTATAGCAGCCTGAACTACTAAGTACCTATAAGTAGTCTAACCCAAACTTTCCACTAGTTATCCAAGTCTCCTTTTGAGATATTCAGACACATCAAGTGGTCTATCCATTCCATCTTCTCGAGGAAATCTATTCTGGAGTCTTCTTACCTCTCTGTGGGTTCTGGTACCTGGCTGTCAACCTGGTCTTTGGAATTATCTCAATGTTACTCCACAACTTTCTCTCCTGCATTGAGTTCCTCATTCTTGTTATTCTTTTTCTTGGTTTACTCCCTTGTTTTGTTGGAATACATCCTCTAATAGCTTCCTGAGAAGGAGTTATATGGGAGGCAAACTTTTTGAGGCCTCACATATCTGAAATGCCTTTATTGTACGCGTACTTAGTGCGTGCTTAGCTGGTGTAGAATCTAGCTTGAAAGCAATTTTCCTTCAGTGATTCGAAGGCACTTACCCTGGTTTTCTTGTTCCTTGTTATGGTTGAGAGGTAAAACTGCATTGAGACCCCTGGCCCAGTGAGTGTGGCCTATTCCTCTCTCTCCTAACTCTCCACATTTTCTTCTTGCCTGTGGTTCTACACTTGCATGATACCTTAGGGAGCCTCTGTTTTCACCCTAGTGCCTGGCTCTTGTGATTGTTCAATCTGCAAACACACAACTTTACTTCTGGGCAATGTTCCAGAATTATTTTGTTAATTTTCCCTCTTCTGTTTCTTGGCTGTGTCTTTCTGCAGTTGCTAGTATTTGGATGTTTGACTTCCTAGACTGGCCTTCCAACTTCCTTACACTTTTCTCTTCTATCTGCTACCTCTCTTCACTTTTGTTCTACTTTTTGGGAGATTTCTTCAAATTTATCTACCAGCCCTTTTATCTGCTATCACAATTTTAATATAAAGATTTCTTTGTTTTGTCAATGGAAAAAAGCCAAACTCTGTAAAATAATTTTAAAGAGATTTATTCTGAACCAAATTTGAGGACCATGACCCGGAGTCACTGCCAAGAGGCCTTGGGTAAGTGGGCTCGCTGTGGCTGGGTTACAGTTTGGTTTTTATACATTTCAGGGAGACAGGGCTTACAGGAAAAGTCATAAATCAATACGTGGGAGGCATACATTGGTTTGGCCCAAAAAGATGGGACATCTCGAAGGGGGGCTTACAGATTATAGGTGGGTTTAAAGATTCTTTGGTTGGCAATTGGCTGAGAGAGTTAGGCTTTATTTAAAAGACCAGAAAGGATATGCTTAATTTAAGATAAAGGTGTGAGCACTCTGGGAGGTCCAGACTGGAGAATGCTCCAAGTTTAAGATAGGCATCTGCTAGGACGCTTGAGTTAAGATAGGGGCTTCTTATCTTTTAGGTGATGTTAATGCCATACCTGAATCAGGTTGGGAAGTAAACCACCCCTTTATTTGGTTAACAAAAGCTGCTTAGTGGGAATTTACCATTTGTCAGCCTGACTCAGCTGGCCTCCTTAGGAAAGAGTTTTGAGCAAAAGAAAAAGATCAGAGTTCAGTCCTCAGTTTTCTGAGTCGGTTTCTGCCCCTCTCTCCCTCCTTCTCCTCTCTTTCATAGCATTCTCTTCTAGTTCCATGAAAGCAGTATCTAATCCTTTCTAAGGGTCTTAACTATACACTTAAATGTCTTCTTCCTGCATGGTTTCCATTAGCTTTGAGTTGCTTCCCCTCCCCCGTTGTTCTCCCTCCTGTTTATTTTGGAAGGGTCTGAGTAGACATCAGTGGGGTTTGGTGACTCTGAGCTCCCCTGTAGGGTGATATTTCTGCCATCTTGTTGGCAGAGATTTCTCTTTCTGGCTGGTCACGTTTATTAGAAAACGTCCTCTCATCTCCTACACGGGAGTATCACATGAAGGTGGTTCTCAATGCCGGGATCCACTGGGAGTCCAAGTGGGTCCTTGGCTTTGTGTGAGAAAGAATTAAAGAGTGAGTAGACAGCATAAAAGTAAAGCAAGTTTTATTCAGACGTGGGAGATTGCTCTCCAGACTGAGTGGAGGCTAGTTCTCCCTGCTGGGAGGAACAGCACCTTGATTCTGAGGACTGAACTCTGATCTTTTTCTTTTGCTAAAAACTTCTTTCTAAGGAGGCCAGTTGGGTCAGGCTGACAAACGGTAAATTCCCACTAAGCATTCCCACTAAGCGGGGTGATTTACTTCCCAACCTGATTCTGGTATGGCATTAACATCACCTAAAAGATAAAAAGCCCCTGTCTTAACTCAAGCATCCTAGCAGATGCCTATCATAAATTTAAAATATCTTAAAGCATCCTAGCAGGCGCTTATTGTAAATTTAAAAGTCCTTCTGTCTAGACCTCCCACAGTGCTCACACCCTTATCTTAAAATAAGCATATCCTTTCTGGTCTTCTAGATAAAGTCTAACTCTCTCAGCCAATTGCCAGCCAAAAAATCTTTAAACCCACCTATAACCTGTAAGCTCCCGCTTGGAGAGGTCCCACCTTTTTGGGCCAAACCAATGTATGCCTCTCATGTATTGATTTGTGACTTTGCCTGTAACCCCTGTCTCTCTGAAAATGTATAAAACCGAACTGTAACCCAGCCACAGCGAGTCTACTTGCCCAAGGCCTCTTGGCAGTGGCTCCGGGTCATGGTCCTCAAATTTGGCTCAGAATAAATCTCTTTAAAATTATTTTACAGAGTCTGCCTTTTTTCCATTAACAATTCTTTTGATTTTTTTTTTTAATTTAAGGAACAGTTTAATTATAGGCCAAGCAGGGGAGGATTATTCATGTTATTTCTTGGAAAGGGGTAGTGATTTCCCAGAACTGGGAACAGGGTCCCTCCTGGTACTGTTGTGTCCTGTGATTTTCTTTTCGCATGATAATGTATTATAATTAGGGTGTGCTGAGCTGCAAGGTCCACTTTGGTTTCGGTTAGTCTTAACTAGTTCTCATGCCACATCGTGTTTTTGGTTTTTGATCGAGGTGGTAAGGGGCTTTTGCCTGTGTTAAGCAGAATCACCATGACAGGGTTCTGGATATCTCTCTTTCTCTCCCCAAACAGGCTTTGCTCCCTGACCTGTTTTCAAAACAGACTCACAAGGAAACTGAAAATCCAGCATCGAGCCATATAGGGTGCTTAGGGGTGAGTTTACTAGGAGGAATCAACATAACAATGGGTTGAAATAAAGCCCCAGGTGCACAGGACAATAGGGGATGGGGCAGGGATTTTTCTGGTCCCTGGAGCAGATTTTGTGAGAAGAAGATTCATCAGGTTTCTGGATGATGGGAGAAGAAAGGCTATATTTTTGACAGCCGCAAATTTCTTTGGCAGGCTGCTGTCCCCTTTATGAATCTCACCTGATCCAGGGCCCCCTCACCCCCACCCCATGGTATACTCTCAGGACATCAGCTTCGAGATACCCAAGAAATTGCAGTCTGATGTGGCTGCCTTTTCATGCTGGGCGTCAAAGTGACCCTCCAGCTTTTCACAGTGGAGGCTCCTGTGCCCCTGAGTCAGGATTTCTGGAGAGCTCACAGGTGAAGGTGTTCTTAAAGTAGACTTGATTAATCAAATGCGTGCACATGAACGAGCTGTGCTGTCAGTCATTCCTGTCTGCAGAATTAACAGGCTTGAAATGTCCTCGTCCAGGTGAGATGGAGCCACCGACAGCCCAGGACAGGTGGCAGGAATAACCTAACTTCCGGACCCTTGTCCTGTCAACGGAAAAGAAGCCAGCCAAACTGCAAAATGAAGAGGTTTATTCTGAGTCAAATTTGAGGACTGTGACCTGGAGCCAGACTCAAAAAGCCTTGAGCAAGTGGACTCGCTGTGGCTGGGTCACAGTTTGGTTTTACACATTTCAGGGAGACGGGTTACAGGTAGAGTCATAAATCAATACGTGGGAGGCATACATTGGTTTGGCCTGAAAAGGTGGGACATTTCCAATGGGGTGGAGTGTGGTTTACAGGTTATAGGTACAGGTACAGGTGATAGACTCTTTGACTTATAAGTGGTTTAAAAAATGAAGCTTTGTCTAAAGGCTTGGAATGTTTTAAGTTAGGATAAGAAAGTCTGTTAATCACAGACAAGCTACTGGGCCATATATTTGTTGTGTTAATCAAGGACCTGCAGGTTTGTCTTGCATAGCCATAGGCCTGTCAATGAGTTACAAAGGGTGTCTCCAAGAAGGGAGGGAGCATAGTGAGGCATGTCTGACCTCCTTTCTCATGGCCAGCAACTCAGTTTTAGGGCATCCCCTTGGCCAGGAGGGGGTCCACTCAGTCAGCTGCTCAAGGGAGGCCTTAAGATTTTATTTTAGTTCACAGTTCTCTTCCAGAAGTGAGCATTGACTGCCAACCTTTGCTTACAGCTGTGCTTGCAACCCTCACAGCATGCAGAGGGACAGCGGCAAAGCCCAGGAAACAGCACTCAACAGGACCCGCAGCCACGCAGGAGCCTGCAGGCTGGAGAGGGTCCAATTCACAGGAGGGATCAGCTCACCCTCAGGTTTAGAAACACACTGTTGAAAGTATCAATGGAAAGTATCAATGGAAAAGTTTCAATGGAAATGAAAGTATCAATGGAAACTCTGTAAAATAATTTTGAACAGGTTTATTCTGAGCCAAATTTGAGGACCATGACTCAGCCACACCCAAGAAGCCTTGAGCAAGTGGACTCGATGTAGCTGGATTACAGTTTGGTTTTAAATATTTCAGGGGGACAGGGGTTACAGGTAAAGTCATAAATTAATACGTGGGAGGCATACATTGGTTTGGCACGAAAAGGTGGGCCATCTCGAAGAGTGGGCTTACAGGTTACAGGAGAGTTTAAAGATTCTTTGACTTGTAATTGGTTAAAGACAGGAAGCTTTGTCTAAAGGCTTGCAAAGTTTTAAATAAGGAGCTGTTGTCAGAGATAAACCACCGGACATAGATTTGTTGTGTCAATCGAGGGACCTGCAGGTGTGTCTTGCATCCCCTCAGGCCTGTTAATGGGTTACAAAGGATGTCCCCAAGAAGGGAGGGGGCATGATGAGGCCTGTCTGACCTCCCTCCTCCTGGAAGGAAATTCAGCTTTAGGGTATCCCCTTGGCCAAGACGGAGTCCATTCAGTCAGCCAGTTGGCCGGGAGCCTTAAGATTTTGTTAGGTTTATTCCAGGTGGGAATCGGAAAAGTTTGTGTAGGACAGAGTGTGGTGAATGCAAGACTGAGGCTGCACAACCGCAGCCGCGGAGTCTGGGGAGTCCCCGACTCTGAATCTGCCGGCTGCAGCCAGCACCCCCCATAGAGACCGCGGCTGTGCGTCCCTGGCTGTCCCAGCTCTCCTGATAAGGACGAGGCCGGAACAGAAGGACGGATGCGACTGGGGCAGAGGGGTCGTAGCACTTGGTCATTTGAAGAAGAATTTACTAGGAGGAGCTGGGCCGCCCACCGTCCTCTGCTGCGCGTGGCAGGAAGCGGCTCCTCACCTGCCGGTCTGGCCCGAGGCGAGGACCTGAACGGGGCGGGGGAGGGGCGGCAGCCGCGCGAATAGACCCTCCCGGAACGCCTGCCCTCCCGGAACCCCTGCCCTCCCGGAACCCCTGCCCTCCCGGAACCCCAGCCCTCCCGGAACCCCAGCCCTCCCGGAACCCCAGCCCTCCCGGAACCCCAGCCCTCCCGGAACGGCTGCCCTCCCGGAACCCCAGCCCTCCCGGAACCCCTGCCCTCCCGGAACCCCAGCCCTCCCGGAACGGCTGCCCTCCCGGAACCCCTGCCCTCCCGGAACCCCTGCCCTCCCGGAACCCCTGCCCTCCCGGAACCCCAGCCCTCCCGGAACCCCAGCCCTCCCGGAACGCCTGCCCTCCCGGAACGCCTGCCCTCCCGGAACCCCTGCCCTCCCGGAACCCCAGCCCTCCCGGAACCCCTGCCATGCTGCCCTCTTCCCACTCGCCCGCCCGCACGGGGAATAAGCCCGCCCGTGGCTCCACAGCCTGGGGCGACACCTGTCCCTTGGGTCATTCATCCGCCCTTTCAGGTTTTACTTTAGTTTGCAGCAGGAAGGGCTTTCTTCTCTCCAGGAAATGCCCCTTCAGCAGTCTTCCTGCCCTTGCTTCCCGAACTTGTTGGGTGGGGAAAGGATCGTGCCGCCGAGAAAGATGTGTTTGGTCCGCACCGGTTCCCGCACGGGGCTCCGGAGACGCCGGCAGCCTCAGAGTGACTCCTCTTTTTGTGTTGATGGGAGGCCGGGAGGCCGGGAGGCCGGGAGGCCGGTCGCGTCCGCGCGGGGCGGGACGCCTGGGGCCACCCCTGCGACTAGAAAACCGGAGCTTTCAGCCCCGCCCCCCCAAGGGAGAGAGGTTGAGCCGGTCCCAGAGGACGATGATTTAATTAACCGTGCCCCCAGAATGAGGCTTCCACGGAAACCAAAAGGAGTGAGTCTGCAGCTCTCAGGTTGCTGAGCGCGGGGTCCTGGGGGTGTGGGACGTGGAAGCCCCCCATCTGTAGCCTTCGCAATGTCCTTACAATCAGTGTGTGAAAGAGAAGAGTTTCCCTGAGGTCCGTGAGTCATCCTAGCAAATTAAACAAGCTTCAGGATGGCACTGTGGGAACCCCGACTTATAGCCGGTTGGCGGCAGCACAGTTTTCTCAAAGCCTGGGACTTGCTCGCTGCGGGCAGAGGGGCAGTCGGGGGCTGATCACTTACCCTGCGGGATCTCTCGCTCCGTCCAAGCGGGTGGTGTCAGAACGGAATTGGATCGCAGGACTCCCAACGATGCCCACTGGAGAACTGGCTGCGTATGAGGAGCCCCCGGCCCCCGCATCTGGTGTTGAAGTGAGTGGGAAGAAAGAAACGTGGCTCCGGGCAGCCTGAGGAATGTGAGGTCTGTAAAAGTGATTAGGCCTGGAGAGCTGTGCAGCAGACTGAGTCACAGGGGCCGGTCCCTGCAGCCTGGTCAAGGGAAATTGTTCAAAGGCATTTTGTTTTTTCTTTCCTTCCCTGTAGTTTCCAGACTAGCTGATAAATTACCTAAACTGTTACCACAAGATGCACAATGTGACCTTTGTGAACTAAAATAAAATTTTAAGGCTCAACCCCCACCAACTGACTAAATGGACCCCCTCTTGGGCAAAGGAATATCCTAAAACTAAATTGCCTTCCAGGAGGAGGGAGGTCAGACATGTCTTATCATGTAGCCCTACCTTCTTGGGGACATCCTTTGTAACCCATTAACAGGCCTAAGGGTATGCTAGACAAGCCTGCAGGTCCTTAACTTACACAACAAATCTATGTCCAGTGGCTTATCTCTGATAACAGCTCCTTATGTTGAAACATTCCAAGCCTTTCGACAAAGCTTCATGTCTTTAACCAATTATAAGTTGAAGAATTTTTAAACCCACCTATAACCTGTCAACGGAAAAAAGCCAAAGTCTGCAAAATAATTTTAAAGAGATTTATTCTGAGCCAAATTTGAGGACCATGACCCGGAGCCACTGCCAAGAGGCCTTGGGCAAGTGGACTCGCTGTGGCTGGGTTACAGTTTGGTTTTATACATTTTAGAGACAAGGGTTACGGGTAAAGCCATCAATCAATGTGTGGGAGGCATACATTGGTTTGGCCCAAAAAGGAGGGCCATCTCGAAGGAGGGGGGTTACAGGTTACAGGTGGGTTTAAAGAGTCTTTGGATTGTAATTGGCTAAAGACATGAAGCTTTGTCTGAAGACCTGGAATGTTTTAACATAAACTGTTTACCAGAGATAAGCCACCATTTGTTGCAAATTGAGGGCCTGCAGGTTTGTCGTGCATACCCTCAGGCCTGTTAATGGGTTACAAAGGGAGTCTCCAAGAAGGGAGGGGGGCACGATAAGGCCTATCTGACCTCCTTCCTCCTGGCAGGCAACTTTGCCCTAGAAAATTCCTTTGGCCACGAGGGTCCATTCAGTCAGCCGGTGGGGGGGTGAGCATTTTAGTTCACAAACCTGTAAGCCCCTGCTTCAAGATGGCCCACCATTTTGGGCCAAACCAAGGTATGCCTCCCACATATTGATTTACGATTTTACCTGTAACCCCTGTCCCCCTGAAATATCTAAAACCAAACTGTAATCCAGCCACATCGAGTCCACTTGCTCAAGGCTTCTTGGGTGTGGCTCCAGGTCATGGTCCTCAAATTTGGCTCAGAATAAACCTCTTTAAAATTATTGGCCCGGCGCGGTGGCTCACACATGTAATCCTAGCACTCTGGGAGGCCGAGGCAGGCGGATTGCTCGAGGTCAGAAGTCCGAAACCAGCCTGAGCAAGAGCAAGACCCTGTCTCTACTATAAATAGAAAGAAATCAATTGGCCAACGAATATATATAATAAAAATTAGCCGGGCATGGTGGCGCATGCCTGTAGTCCCAGCTACTTGGGAGGCTGAGGCAGGAGGATCGCTTGAGCCCAGGAGATTGAGGTTGCTGTGAGCTAGGCTGATGCCATGGCACTCACTCTAGCCTGGGCAACAGAATGAGACTCTGTCTCAAAAAAAAAGAAATTATTTTACAGAGTTTGGCTTTTTTCCATTGACACCTTTGTCTATTAGCTTCAAGTCCCTGGAATTTGTGATACAAAGAACAACATATTGGCTAGCAATCTAAGGACTGCCCTTCCTTTTTTCCTTTAAAAACCCACTTGTGACTGTTGCTAATTGAAGCATATATTCAGAGCAACTTCAATCTGTCTCCTGGATTGCAGCCTTCAACCTTCACAGCCCAAATAAGTGTGAGAGTAGGAAAAACACCTTGATTTTTCCTATCTTTTGGCATCCTGCACCCTGGGGCTTCCCAGGACTTAGATCCCAAAGGGAGAGATGGCAGGTGGAGGTTGTTAGGCTTAAAGAAGTCACCCTCCCCCAACTTCCATCCAAACCTCCTATAAAGCCCAACCCACTGCCTCCCCTCCCCTAGGGATGTAAAGGAATGGAATGCAAGAAGAGGACTTACTTTCCTTATCCCTTCTAGTTGTTTGAAAAGAATTTATTTACTCTTCTGGGAGAAACCCTCAATAAAACCCAAGGCTCTCCCCTTTTCTTTTCTGGACGCTTTTTTGCCTCCACCCATCTGCACCCAGATGTTTGGCATTTTGCTGCACAGGAGGCTTCATGTGACTTCCTCTCGGCTCTGGACCTGACAGAGACAGTCCCCTCTGGTCCAAGGTAACAGGTCCCTCAGTGCTAACTAGAGTCCCCATCTCCAGCCTCAACCTCTCTTGACCCTCCGTGCTGAGGAAATGGACACTTCTCCATGTTTCCCAACAGACGCAGACAGCACAGAAAAGACAGAGGGTCCGGAGAGCCTTCAGCCCACCCCTTTCCCCCAAGACAACCCACCTCCTGCTCTCTTGTTCTTTCCCCCCAGGTGGCCTCTGGGGTGTGGGGACAAGGGGTTTAGTGCCCTGCTCTGTTAGGATGGTGTTTGCTCAGGGCCTGGGAGGAGGACCTGCTCACAGCCTGAGGATGCTGCAACCTGAAGGCAACATGGTGAGAGTGCAGGAGCAGCAGCAGCTCTCTGGAGGCTGGAAGCTAATTTAGGCACCCAAGATGCCACTCTCTAATGAGACCCCAGAGAGGTGGCTGTGTCAGGATCTCTTCCTCTAAGACCCAGCAACACTAGTAATCACAGGGGCCTCCCTGTTCCCAAGCATATTCACTTGCTGGACCTTATCCCTGCCCAACAAGCCTGGGGCTCAGAGTCCTGGCCTGTCCCTCCAATAGAGACTCCAGGGTGTGGGCCACTGGCTACTATAGCAGGCCCCCAGGCCACACTCTATGTGCTGCCTGCCTGTCCGAGCCTCACTCAACTCACCCAGTTTGTTTAAATTCCACACATCAGAACAGCAACCATGAGTGAGTCCCTCTGCACCAAAACTGCAAAGCAGATGGAATCAGTAGAAAGATTGTGTGTCTGTCTTTCAGGATGAGCTGGCTCCCATCTGGCCTGGCCTCTGGTACTTCCACTTCTCATGCAGAGCAAAGCCACTGAGACATGGGTCTTATGGTCAGTCTGTCCTCAGAATATAAAGTGTTTGGCTAAAATAAGACATGCTGTGTGTGAGTCTGGGAAAGCTCGGGAACCTTCAGGGTGAACTTGCACAGCTTGCCCTTGGCTGGCCACCCCTGTCCTGCTGCTGTGTGGTCCTTCCAGAGTGGCACAGCCATTCGTCCTGCCCAGACCCTTAGAGGGGAGGCGGGGCACCTGCAGAAGGACACCCCCTGGGGAAACCCAAGCTGGCAGACACCCTGGGAGCAAGGCTGGAATGGGGCTTGCAGGAGGGCTATGCAGTTTTCTCCAGGAATAACTGCAGAATCTCCTTTTTTCATCAACAGGAACCTTATGCGCATCCTCAGACAGTAATTTAAATAATTTCCAGTGAATTCTGGCCTTAGTGAAGATGATTAAAAAAAAAAAAAAGGCCAGTCACTTCTGCAAGACAGCTCCTCCTGGAGCCCTGGGCATACCTCTTCCCCCTCCCCCATGTTCTGCCCTAGATCCCCTTGCTGCCCTCCAGCCCCTGCCGGTCTTGGAGAGAAACCTCCGCTGGCCACACCCACACCCCACCTGCTGAGGGCTCCTGCCTGACCCAGGGGCGAACAGCCATCAGCCATCAGCCATCGCAGGTGTCTGCTGAAAGGCCCAGACCCTCAGGTGTGAGGCCGGTCCCTGCAGCGCCCTGGGGGCAGAAGGAACAGGGCTGTGGGCTGCAGCGGAGGCAGGGCTAGCAGGACAGGGATGTCTTCTGGACTGCATGTAAGAACTGCTCAAAAATAACACCCAAAGCAGAGGGGACGACTCTGGCTTGCATAAAAAATGCGTGCTTCTGTGGGAGAAGTAAGGCATGAGAGACAGAGAGAAGATTTGCTAAGGGCCGAAACCAAGGGTGCTGGTTTCGGCTCCACCATTGTTGTGTGCTGCACCCTTTTCGTGTGCTGCTCCTCGCCACAGCACACACGGAGCTCCTGCCCAGCGACAAAACAAGACAGACGGCGAGTCCCGGAAGAGGAGACGGGGAGGCTGGCACCCTCATCAGAGAAATGGATGGTGAAGGCCTCTCTGGCGTTGGAGGGGCCCGGTACCCAAGGCAGAGGTGCAGGTGGTGGCTGCAGGAGTTAGAGGCAATGGACTGGATGTTTGTGGAGTGTGACAGTGAGAACCAGTAAGGAAAGGGAACCATGCTGCCGGTGTCAATCAGGGAAGAGCACACAGAGGGATTTGATTGTCCAGGTCACAGCAGGGTGAACGGAAAAGGAGGATGCCAGAGGCCACTGGCCACGAGCCTGGGGATGTCCTTGCAGGTTCCCTCCCTAGCATCACAGTGTCCAGGGGAGAAAGCGAGGCCTGGGCTGAGTTACTAGCATGTTTTCACTAGTAACCAGAGCGCATAGCAGCAGGGGTGGATATTGATAGCATCATGCTAAGGGAAGAAAGAAAAAAAAAAAAAAAAGACAAAAGAGAAAGAGAGAGATTAGGTAGTTACTCAATGTTATCATTTATGTAATTAAAAATACACATATAAGAAAATCTTGCATTCATGGAAAGGACACACACAAACGCTGGAGGAGGGAAGGGATACAAAGGAGCATAAGCCAGTGGCATATAAAAACAAGAGGACAACCTGGTGTTGACCAACTAACACGATGCACCAGGAACCTCTGCCCAGAGAATTAGAAACCAACCACACAAACCATGATGCGACACCAACACGCACCCATCAGAACGACTCATCAGAAAGATGGAAAAGCTCAGTGTAGGACTGGATGTAGAACAGCTGGGGGTCTCCACGCCGCTGGCGGGAGTGCGGACCGATGCAGCCGTTTTGGAAAATGGTTTGGCTGATTCTATAATACCGAAGCTGAAAAACTGCATGTCCAAGAATTCCAAAGTATATCCCAACAGATCCCACGTTACTAAAACACAGGAACTAGGATGTGCCCAGCAGCACTGTGCGTAACAGCCCCCACTGGGAACAGCTTACCCCACCAGCAGGAGAATGGGTAGACCATTGGTCGTGTACTTACCCGATGGAGTGCTGCACAGTGGACCTACAACTACAGACAACAGTGGGGAAGAACCTCAACGATTAACGTGGAGTAAAAAGAGGCAGACAGTACACACTGCATATTTTCATTGCAGGAAGCAGGCAGATGAACCTGCGCCTGTTGGCAGCCAGGTAGGGGCCGCCTTGGCTGGAGGGGTTGGAAATGAAAACACACACAAGGATGCCACAAAGGGCTGCAGATACTCCCTGTCTTGATTTGGGTGCTGGTGACACTGCTGTGTTCACTTCGTGAGAATCCATTAGGCTGTCCATTTCTGTTAACTTTTAATAAAAAGTAAAAAAAAAAAAAAGGAAAGAAAAGAAAAGAAAAGCAGTTTAAATTGTAGTAAGGCATTAAGAGAAATACAAATATTAAGATGGATCACAGAGGAAATTTCGCTTATTGAGGAAACATTAAAAATATAGATTGCAGGCTTACCACCTGTGGGGGCTGGGGTCGAACACAGAGCTAGGCTGATGATGTCCGTTCGCGGCACTGGACACAAATGCACACACATGCACGTGCTAGGCCCCACGTGCACACACGCACACATACACGCACATGCCCATGGCGACATCCTATCCTAGCTGTTCGTAGCTTGAATGCTCGGTCCCAGCAGATGTTGCCGATTATTTCATACTTGCATACTTAAATCTCCTCCCACCTTCCTGTTGCTCAAGTCAAAAACTGCAGCGTCTTCTCAGCTCCTGCTCTTCCCTGCGTCCCACACGTGGCTCCTCAGGAGGCGTCTATCTCGAATCTGTCCTCAGCCTCTCCCCTGGCCCCTTACCGCTCACATGCGGTGGCAGCAGGCTCCTGGCTGGATTCCTGGTGTCCACTCCCGACCTCTAGAGAGCTTTGTTCACACAGCCGCTAGAACGATCCTTCCGGGACTTAGATCTGATCTCCTGGAGTCCCCTCTTGACCGCCCTCCTGCTCGCCGCTTCTCCACCTCCTCGGTGCCCTCGCCACACATGCCACCTTCCTCCCTCCCTCGGGAGCTTGCGGCTGGTGGGCGCTCTCCCCGGGGCCTCCTTCCCACCTCCTGGCGGCACTTGCTCTTCCCGGCGTCCACACCCCCGCCCAGACGTCTCCCAGAGGCGTCTTCCCTGACCGTCCCATCCGCAATGGCGCCAGACTTCTGCCGCTCTGATTTTCATCAAACCCTTTCTGACATTGACGATCATCTAGCATATGTGCATGTTGTACACATGTATCTACATCTATCACACATGTATACTGCATTACCCACCATCTACCATGTATGTTGCATGGATGTGTATCTATGTGTGATGTGTGTATGTGTGTATGTGTCTGTCTCGTCTGTCTCTTTCTCCTCCATCTTTATCCGTCATTTCTCCCTCTCTATTATCTACCTATAGAGTGATTTTTTTCCTTTTAGATCTCTCAGTTCTCATTTTTATTTTATTGTGATAGGAACACATCGCATTAGCTCTCCTATCCTAGCAGGCTTTTATGACCTGGTGCTGTTAACCGCAGGCACAGTGTTGTCTGGTGGGTCTGGATCTCTAGAACTTACCCGCCTCATCAGGCTGGAACTTTACACCCTTGGTCAGCAGCCTCCCATTTCCTCTGCCCCCAGCCTCTGGCAACCACCGGTCTCCTGTGTAAATCCAAGAGTTTGACCATTTTAGACACCTTAGATAAGTGAAATTATGCCGTATTTAACCTTCTGTGACTAGCTTATTTCCTTTAGCGTAAGGTCCTCAAGGTCCATTTGTGTCGTTGCAAAGGCAGGATTTCTTGTTAAAGGCTGAATGATATTCTGTTGTATGTATGTGCCACATTTTGTTTATCCATTCATCTGCCCAGGGACAGATTCAGGCTATTTTTGCATCTTGGCTATTGTGGATAATGCTGCAGTGAACACAGGAGTGCAAATATCTGTTTGAGACCCTGATTTCAATTCTTTTGGATAAATACCCAGAGGTGGGATTGCTGGGTCATACGGTAGTTCTGTTTTTAAGTGTTTGCGGAGCTGGTTTGTACGGTTTGCCACAGCAGCTGCGCCAGGTCACATTCTCGCCAGAGGTGCACAAGGGTTCCAAGTTCTCCACAGCCTCCCGGCGCTTGCACCCTCTTTCCTTGTTGCTGGTAGTAGCCATTCTTTTTGTTTGTTGGTTGGTTGGTTTTCTTGAGACAGGGTCTTCCTCTATCGCCTGGGCTAGGGCTAGAGTGCAGCGGCGTCATCATAGCTCAGTGCAATCTCAAACTCCAGGGCTCAAGCGATCACTGGCATGCACCACCACACATGGCTAAGTTTTCTATTTTTTGTAGAGGATAGGTCTCACTCTTGCTCAGGCTGGTTTCAAACTCCTAGCCTCAAGTGATTCTCCTGCATCAGACTCCCAGAGTGCTAGGTACAGGCGTGAGCCACCACACCCATCCCAGTGCCCAAGTCTTTCACCTCGTAGTTAAGTTTATTCCTAAGTATTTCATTATTTTTTATGCAATTGTAAATGATGTATCATCTATCTATCTATCTGTCTCCTTTTTCCCCAGCCAGGATGTGACCTCTTTCAGACCAGGAATTCCATCTGTCTGGTTCATAGAACTAGTAAATAGTAGATTCTCTGTAACTGTGTGTTGACTTACTGAATTCTTTCCAAGGTCCACTCACCACATCAGTGTGTGGGCATTACTATAATTTATTCTATTCAGTCCTATTGTGATGAACTTGGTGTTAGTCTTTAACCATTACTGCAATGAGCCTCCTTGTACATATGCCTTCCAGAACTTTTTCTGGACTGAAATCAATTTGTAAATGAATCTGTAAAAGAGTAAAAATAGGACTCCACCTCTGTTTTTCTGAATGGTGTGCCAGTTGTCCCACTCTGACTTCAGGAATAGTTTTTCTCCCACTAATTCAGCAGGACACTAATCCAGTGAGGTGCTGCCCTCCCACCTGTATCGCCAGGGCATGGAGCTGGGACTTAACTACTTAGGCTTTTCCTCTTTACGTGGGGAGCAGCCCAGACTCTAGGCCAGCTCCCGGTCTCCGACTATTCCCTACAGCAGGGCCGGGGCCCTCCGAGCTGGGCAAGGCACCGGCGCTCAGACCTCAGGGGAGCCTTGGCTGGGGCGGTGCTGGGCGCCAGTCCCTTCTTGGATTTGCATCCTAGGCTCAGGGCTTGCCTCGCCCGGTTCCAGCCCTGCCCTAAGGTTGTGTTCTTACTGTGTGACCACAGATGGTCGCCACCATGGGGATCCCCAGGGGAAGTGACTTGGTTTTGAGTTAGAGACGATCGAGTGCGTGGACATCTCTGCTCTGCGCTCTCCGACACTGCAGCCACGGAGCACATGCAACTCTGAGCACTCAAAATGTGACCAGTGCAATGAACTGAATTTTTACTGAGGCCTTATTTTAATTAGTTTACATTTCAATTTAAATACTCACCCGTGGCTAGTGGCCACTGAATGGGGCAGCGTAGAAGAATTCACTCTCAGAACTTCTGCTTCCACCTCCCGGCCCAGGCTGCGTCACACGCTGCCCCTGAGCAGGGAGGCCCGGGGTGTCGGCCGGGCGGGACAGCCGTGTGCGTGGCTCTGCACTGCGGACTGGGGCGAGGAGGTGGGGAGACCTGGGGCTGCCACTGAGAAGACACTGCAAATGGGACATCGGACCCCAGGGGCTGGTCAGCAGTGGGGGCCACACTCTCGGATGTGAAGAGCTCCCACTGTGTTGTCTTACACATTTGCATGTGCCCCGTGTCCCTTTCTGGGCTCTCCGTGAAGTCCACCAGTCTGTTTGTCTTACCAAACTATTTTAATTTCTGTGTCATTATAATGTGTTTTAACATCTGGTAGAGCGACTTTTCCCTTGTTTTCTTTTTCAGAATTATTTTGGGTATTTTCATATGTTCAGTTTTTCGTCAATAAGCTAAGTAGCAGTATCTAGTTCTGAAGAACTACGTGAATCCACATTTAATGTATAATATCGGTTTTTTCTTTTTTATCTTTTTTTGAGGAAATTATGGGGGTACAAACATTTTGGTTACATGTTATGACTTTGCCACATCTGAACCATGATTTAAGACGTGCCCTTCCCCCCCTACAATGCTCACCGGCCCGAGCACATGGTGTGCTGAGAAGCGGCTTCCTCACGTCCTTGAGGCTTCGTCTGACAATGAAACCTGTTGGCTTTTATTCAAATCTCGTTTCTTCATCTCTTTTGGAGTTTTACAGTTTTCTCCACACAAAGTCTGCACACGTCTTGGTACTTTTCACATATATCGTTGCTGTTGGTGCTGTAAAGAGAATCTTTTCTTCCTTTTTTCCTCCCTCAAACAGGTTCTTATTTATATATAGAAAAGAAGGTCTATTTAGCATGTGACTTTGTTGCCAGGAACCTTATTGTTTCTGTGTTTCTTCAGTTGTACCTGGATTTCCCAAGCCCGTGGTCACACCATCTTTCAGTTTTGCATCCTTCTTTACAAGTTTCAATCTCTCGGGTTCTCCTCGTCTTTTTTTTTTTTTTTTTTTTTTTTTTGAGACAGAGTCTCACTTTATTGCCCAGGCTAGAGTGAGTGCCATGGCGTCAGCCTAGCTCACAGCAACCTCAAACTCCTGGGTTCAAGCAATCCTCCTGCCTCAGCCTCCCAAGTAGCTGGGACTACAGGCATGCGCCACCATGCCCAGCTAATTTTTTCTATATATTAGTTGGACAATTAATTTCTTTCTATTTATAGTAGAGACAGGGTCTCACTCTTGCTCAGGCTGGTTTCGAACTCCTGACCTCGAGTAATCCACCCACCTCGGCCTCCCAGAGTGCTAGGATTACAGGCGTGAGCCAGTGTGCCCGGCCCTCCTCTTGGCTTAAATGGACATTTAATAGTAGTGGATACAGAATAAGAATATGTCTGGTGTTTCTGTATCAAATTTAACACTCATTTTTGGTATAAGATGTGCTTTTATCATAATAAGCAAATATCCACTTATTGTTAAGTGCTTTTAAAATTTAATCTGGAAAGCTGAACTTGTAAAAATGCCATTTTAGTTTCTATGCAGATAATAATGTAGTTTTCTTCTTTGATTTACTAATATGGTGAATTGTGTTAATAGAGTTTCTGATTTGAATTTCCTTCCATTCCTGGGGGATAAATTCTGTTTGACCATGGTTATTATGATTTCAATGAGCTTTAGAATTAAATTTGCTAATATTTTATTTAGGTTATTTGCAGAGATCATTCTCTCTGTGCTATTTTTTCAGCCCCTTTTGCACACAGAGTTTTCCATTCCAGCAAAAACAGACTTCTGCAAAACCAGGGTGCTGCTGTCTGCAGACCTCAGTGCCCACTCAGGGCTGCGTCCACGCGGCAGTGTAGCTTGCACTGTACTTGGCGGCTTTTTAGAGGGTGTAACTCTTTGTTTTGCTTGCTTTTAATTTCCTAAGATGTACTTTTCTTTTTGGTGAATAGAGTATGGACATATACCAGATTTGAATCCTTTATTTAGATGTAACCTCCCGAGCAAGTTTGTTCATCTCATCTTGCCTCAGTTTCCTCATCTGTAAAATGAACATAATTATCAAACCTATCTCAT
Source organism: Mirza zaza (assembly GCA_008750895.1). Classification (NCBI taxonomy): domain Eukaryota; kingdom Metazoa; phylum Chordata; class Mammalia; order Primates; family Cheirogaleidae; genus Mirza; species Mirza zaza. The sequence goes on from VSMD01054768.1 coordinate 38,570, forward strand.
AAAGCTGTTGGGGCATTAGATGGATTATTAATACATGTGAACATCTTAAAAGACAGCATCAGCACCCACTAAACACGTAAATGTTTGCTGTTATGATTAATGTTGTTACTCACTTGGTTAGCTCCAGAGAATGCCAGGTTTAGCTGGAAGAGCCCAGCACTGTTTTGATGCCTTCAGACAATCAGAGCTTGGAGCTGTGGGTGCCTTGAAAGATGCCTTCATTGTTTAGACTAGAACACTGAGGCCTGTCAATGGGAAAATCTTAAAGACTTTAAAAATCCTAAAGCTAGCTGGCAGAATCAGAACTAGTGTTTTATTTTCTCGATTGAAATTCTCTCTCTCCTACCACAGTTTGGGTTGTTACCAAGGGTGCAAGTGTGTGGGTGGGCAGGGAAGCCTGCCATGCGGCAGCTGCTACGCGAGAGCTCCCGTTTCCAAGCAGGGGTTGGGTGAAACTCGATGGCCGGCTTCTGTGTCAGTGGCTTTAGTGCAGTCTTCCAGAATTCATGCAGCGTGGGGGCATCTCACTGGGCGAGGTGGGGTGCAGGCTGTGCTTCCTCAGGATCTGCCTCAAGGATTAAATGTCTGTGGAGACCTTCAGCCAGGAGACTAAGGACTTCATCTATTTAGAGAGACGTTTTCACCATTAGAGGGCGCTCTGGGAGGGCTGAGAAAATAGAGGGCACAGGCTGTGGAACGTAGCTCAGTTACAGAACACCCAGCTTTGAGTCCTAGCCACCCGTGGGGTCCCTGTTCTGTTCTTCTTTACAGACTTAAGTAGCCTCTCGTCCCCAAACAAATAGAAAAAGTGAGTAGGTGTCCTGAGGCAGGTGAGGTGTGCCCAGCGCAGGCAGTTTCTCCAGTCTCTCACCCCCCATTCCCCTATCTCCCTTTAGAATGCATCCCATTGCTGTTGGCTTGTCCCTGAATAGCTGAGCCCAACTAGAGCTCAGTGGCTCATGCCTGTAATCCCAATACATTGGGAGGTCAAGGCAGGAGGATCATTAGAGGTCTGGAGTTAAGACCAGCCTGGGCAACATAGCAAGACCCTGTCTCTACAAAACATTAAAAAAAAAAAAAAAAAGAAGAAAAGAAATTAGCCAGGTGTGGTGGTGTGCACCTATAGCCCCAGCTACTTGTGAGGCTGAGACAGAAGGATCATTTGAGCCCAGGAGTTTGAGGTTGCTGTGAGCTGTGATCAGGCCACTGTACTCCAGCCTGGGCAACAGAGCAAGACCCTGTCTCTAAAAAAGAACAAAAACAAAAAAATGAGCCCAATAGTTGCTTATTGTGTTGAGTGTTATAGGGGAAAGAAATAGGGAACAGTAAATTTTGAGGTGGGGGCTTCCCTCTTAAAGCACAGTCAGGGCTGGGTCCCCAGGAAGAGGATTTTCAGCTGACCTGAACAGAGGGAAGGAGCCAGCCTGCAGGGGCAGAGAGGAGAATGTTTTTCAGACTTGAAAGAATTTTTGCAAAGACTGGAAGCTTGCAGAAGCCAGTGGGCATGGGACCCTGGCAGGCGGCCAGGTGGTCTGAGCAAATGTGTCCTTGCCACCCTGGGGACATGACCCTGAAGACAGCAATGTCCGTCCACAGGGTGCATGTCAGATAACTTACTTTACATACCGCGTTTCCCCCAAAACAAGACAGGGTCTTACATTTATTTTTCCTCAAGAAGACACACTAGGGCTTATTTTCAGGGGATGTGTTATATATTTATTTTTTTTTTAAGTACGGTACAACAATCTGCATGTATTCAAATATAGTTAAGTCGTCTTCTTCTGGAACATCATCATAACTCTCCAAACCCTGAATTCCATACTGAATTTCTTGCAACTCTATTTCCTTTGGAACCATTGGCCCCAATCTCTCATGTCGAGTAATAGAGTTCTGATTAAATCAGCAGCTCTTATCCACGTAACCTGCTCGGAGTGCATCGGTAACAACACCGTCAGTGATTTTATCCCATGAATTATTCACCCCAATCACGACCTCTTGCAGGCTAGGCTTCACAAAGTTTCCACGCTGATTTCTTGTCATTCTACTTTCAATGTAGTCGTTAATTTCCATGTGCAAATGGTCTTTGAATGGCTCGTTTATTGCAATATCAAGTGTCTGCAGATAGTCATTTCTGCAGGAATCATTATTTGATCTAACCCCTGGTGTTCGTGGGGGGTGAGAGAGGCCCACAGTGCTGAGTAAAATGGCAGCCACAGCTTTCCTTCTTCCCCCTGGGGACACACTATACTTAGAGTGGAGCGTCGAGCTCCTCACTTCACTTGAAGAGACTCTCTCCCCTCAAAGCCTCAGCTTGCAGCACGCACAGGATGCCCAGGACCTGACAGGGGAGCTGACCTTGGTGGGGCTGCCCGCACCTTTCCAGTCACCTCTGGGTAGTAGCTGTCACGATGGGGCAGATGAGAAGGGCTGCTCGTCTTCTTTCCTGCTCTGCCACAAAACGCATGGGCTGTGCAGCCGCGCTGTGTAGCCACGCCCACCGCTAGGGCTTATTTTCGGGGTAGGGCTTCTATTGCTTAAATGCTTAGAAATCCTGCTAGGGCTTATTTTATGGGTAGGTCTTATTTTGGGGGAAACATGGTAATTCCTTCCTGTAGGATTCTTTAATTGATTTTGAAACCACATTTTAAAGCTTAAAAAAGATTATCAAAGATTGGCATTAAACTCTCCCTCCCCTTATATTCTCTGGCCATACGCAGAGGAGCTGGACACTCTGAGAATGAGGCTGTACCCTCCCAGCCTGTCCCTGTCCTGCGTCCTGGAGTTTTGTGCTCAATCAGCGACGCTGGAGCCTCCTAACAAGAGACCCCACAGCTCAGCTGTGGACCCGGGACTCCCCTCAAGGCTTTTCACCTCCTTCTGTCCTGCTTCGGCAGCCGGCTTGCCCTTTCTCATCTGGGGGCTGAAGCATGTGCAGCAGCCCTGGCCCCACGCCCCGGTCCCCACCTGGGCCATGGGGGTCTCCTGCAGACCTTTCAGGACTCCCAAATTCTCCCCCTGCACGGTGAGCACAGAGCTTGTCTGCTGAAGGAGGGAGGGCCTTCCCAGTGTGCCAGCAGGTGACAAGGGAGACATGCCCGCTGGTGTGCAGGTGGGGAGAGGAAGAGGCAGGATGGCCAGAGGCAGCACAGGAGGGGCAGCTGCCTCTTCCCTGTGACCTGCAGACCTGGAGAATGCCCTTTAATGCATGTTTTCTTGGGTGTAACTGATCCCCTCCATCCCCCAAGGGGAAGAGGCGGAGCTTTGTTTTCCCAGGACTGTTGGGTAGACTAGAGGCAACCAGTGCCAGGGAGCCAGGATGGCATCTACTGAGGTCTGCCCAGCACTTCCTGGAGGGGAGGCGGAAGCCTGAGACCGGGACATCCCCTGCCATGCTGCTGCCTGAGGGTCTTTGTGAAGCGCCTGTTCCTGGCCATGTTTCAGGAGCCGCAGGAGTGTGTCCCCTGCAGCCTCGCCCCAGGTGGGGTTAGCTTCCCTAGTTGTGGTAGGGGGGGCCTGGCCCCCCTGCCTCAAGCCCTGGGCTACTGCTTGTTACTGTGGATCCTGAGCCTGGCCACAGCTGCCAGGTGTCCTCACTGTGCGGGGAACGGAGGGGGGAAATCGTCCAGAAATGTGTTGAGATGCACAAAGAGCTGCAGTGAGCTGTCAGCAGTGGACTGAGGAAGTGAGAAATTTGAAATGCCGGGATTTCTGAGCAATTCTTGGCATCAGGAAGAGGAATTAACTCCCAATTTCTTTCCTTGATGCTTATTTCTACAATCGAGGGACAGGGGAGTCTCGGAGTTCGTGGCGGGGGTGGCAGGAGACCACGCAGTGCAGCAGGTGTTCGTGGCGCCTTGCGGGGCAGGGCGCGGACAGCCCCGCACAGATAGATTCTGGGCGCGGCTGCCTGTCTCTGCGTGAGCATCTCGGAGCTGCTGAGAAAATGCACTGGTCAGCTCGGGCTGTCGCACACGGCGCCACCGCCGGGCGGGCGTCGGTTTCCTCACAGATCTGGAGCTGGAAGGCTGAGAGCCCCGTGCCGGCCAGCTCGGTTTCCGGTGAGGGGCGGCCTCCTGGCTTGTAGACGCTGTGTCCTCACGTGGCCTTTCCTCTGTGGTCCCGTGTGGGCCGAGGGTCCTGGAGAGCGAGCTGCGGTGTCTGCTCCCCTGCTGTAAGGACGCGCGGCCCTGCAGTCCTGTTGGATCAGGGACTCACTCTTCTGATGGCATTTAACCTGATCGCCTCCCAGCAGCTTTGCAAACACAGTCACGCTGGGTGCAGGGCATCTACACCTGAATTGGGGGGACTCGATTCAGCCCTCAACAGCTGGGTGGTCGAGAGTCATCAGCCTTAAGCAGCCCCGAGTTGAGGGTGGGTCCCGGGGTGGGTCGCGGGGTGGGTCGCGGGGTGGGTCCCGGGGTGGGTCGCGGGGTGGGTCGCGGGGTGGGTCCCGGGATGGGTCCCGGGGTGGGTCGCGGGGTGGGTCGCGGGGTGGGTCGCGTGGTGGGTCGCGGGGTGGGTCGCGGGGTGGGTCCCGGGTTGGGTCGCGGGGTGGGTCGCGGGGTGGGTCGCGGGGTGGGTTCCGGGGTGGGTTCCGGGGTGGGTCCCCCGCAAGAGGCTGCGCCACGGGGCGGGCCGGGGCGTGGAGCCACCGGGGACCACGGGGTGACTAACGATGGGGAGTATCTATCGCCGTGGGAAACCCGGGGACGCCCGCGAGCACGCAAAGGCAGGTGTCATTTATAAGAGGAGGCGGGACTCCGCCACCACACAAGTCGCTGGACTCAGGACGGGAGACAGCTTTCCCCAGGTGGGGGTTCGGGCCTGTAGGCTGCGGAGAGGTGGGCACTGGCTGTCTCAGATGGTCCTGGGGTGTCCGTGCTGTCTTTCCAGGGTCTCTGCAGCTGGACAAATGTGCGACTTTGGAAAATGTGGGTACAAACGATGCAGAAAGCGGGCACCTACAGATCTGCCCTTTCTTTTTTATTAATAACATTTATTTGGTAATGAAAGTTATTTATCAATTATAGGAAATTTGGATAATACAAAAAAGGGCAGAAAGAACAAGATTAATCCGCACCCCGCCCACTCGCAGCTGGGCGCTGCTCCCTCCCGACTGCGGGCGGAGCCTGGGCCGGAGCGGGCGCGCCTGGCCGCCCGGGCCCCGCGCTGCCCCCTGGCGGCCGCCCGCCGGCAGCGCCGCCGACCTTCCAAGTGGCTGGACGCTCGGCCCCGCGTCCCCACTCGCCCAGGACGCGGGAGCCCGTCGTCCACAGGCCTTCCTGACCAACCGGAGTACATGCAGGGAGCTGACTCTGGGCCCTCCCCACGGAGCACTCAGCGCTGGCCCCAGAGCGGTGAGCAGTCCCCAGGCCATGCGGGCAGCCTGGATGAAGCAGAGGGCCTTAAGGCAAAGCCAGGCCCTGCAGCTGGCAGGTGGGCAGCCCACATCTGTGTCTATGTGACAGCTACCCTGTTCCCTGCCCAGGAACTTGGAAAGGATGAGTGGATGTGTGGATCACAGAAAAGCTGAATTTCCTGCCATTAAGTGGGTGGGTTCTCAGAACATCAAGTTTTGGGGGCATGCTGGCCAACACAGCACATTTGTCCTCCTGGGGTGGAGCCGGGGAACACACAGGTGGCCTCTTTGCCCCTCCCTCCTGTTCTCACCACCCCACTGATGCAGCCTGTCATAACCCAGAACTCTGACATCTCACGTGTCAGCTGGCTGTCTTTGCTTTCTCATCAGTGGATAAGCGTCAGCTACACCAGGCTGTCAGTTGCCTGCGGCGATGGCAATCCAAAGTGGCTGCAGGACCAAGGAGCTTCGCTGTGCCTATGGCTAAAGAGTCCGAGGGGTGGACGAGTGTCAGGCATGGCCTGAGCAGAGATCAAGTGTGGTCAGCAGGACTGATCTGTGCGCCTTCAGGGCTGGCTCCTTTCTTGGGTGGACTCAGGCCTCACAGCGCTGGTAGCAGTGGCAGCTTCAGCCTCTGTTCTTGCTGTTCCAGTCCGTGGAGATGGGGCTGGGAGCAAGAACCGGTCTCCTGAGGGCAAAACTCCCAGAATCAAGTCTCCTTCCTGGGATCATATGCTCTTCCTGGAGTGTCACTGGGGCCAAGGACACAGAGTATGCTGCTGAGTAGGGCTGGGCCACAGGCCTTTTTCCTGGAGTTGGCGTCAGTAGCACCTTCCCCAAACCCCCAGGACTGCAAGTCCTGTGAAGAACGGATCCCTCAGTGGAAACTTCATACTAGACACCAAAAAGAGGGGCAGTGGATGTGGGCTGGCCCCAAATGTCCACTGCATGGCAGTTCCTTCCCACTAAATTTAAAGGAAACAGATGTCAGCCAATGCTGGTAGTGGCTTATCTTTTTCTTTCTTTAATTTTTTTCCTTCTTGTTAAATTTTGAAGAGATTTTACTTTTTTTGATCCTCCCTACTTTTTTAACTTTTGATTTTGAAATAACTTTGAACTTAAAGCTGCAAAAAATAGTACAAAGAATTCCCATATGCCTTAACCCGATTTCCCCAGTGTTTGAACCTCACATAATTATGCCATGACAGTTAAACCCAGGGAATCAGTACTGGTGCAGTACTGTTAATATTAATGAATCTACCCACCTTATTAAAATGTCAGTCATGGTTCTGCTGATGTCTTTCCCTGGTTAGGACCTCGTCCAAAGTCTCATGGTGCATTTAAGACATCAAATGTCCTTGGTCTCTTTTAGTCTGGAATGGTTCCCCAGCTTTTCTTTGTCTTCAATGACTTTTTAAGAGTATTGGGCTGGATTTCATGGCACATCCCTCAATTTGGGTTTGCCTGATGTTTCTCATGATTAAAACGCACATTATGCATTTTTGGCAAGAACATCATAAAAGTGATATTGCTTCCTCCTCAGCCCATGATAGCACAAGAGACGTGAGGCCACTGTGCTGCATGACTGGTGGTGCTAACCTGGATCCTCTGGTTAAGGTGGTGTCTGCAGGTTTCTCCTCTGCACTGTTGTTATTAATATTTTCCCCTTTGTAATTAACTTGTATCTCAACACTGGCCTTTTAATGCACTGACTTACAATGTCTGAAAGTTCAGAATTTCAGCTGCTGTCTTGCCCACTCCCTCGGAGACTCTGACAGAGCTTCTATCTTCCTGTCTCCAGCAGGAAAGGGGCAAAGTGCCACTTGAACTGCATGAAGCCAAAGGACAAAGGACAAAGCAAGGGTTCATCATGAAGTTCCTAACTAATGAGCTCCAGCACCAGTAGATTCAAAGACAATCAAAGCAAACCATACCACGTTTTTGGCGAGAGGACTTGGCAATAGTGAGCGTGAGTGATTTTAAATGCGGTAACTGTTTTATTAACCCATTTATTTGTGCATATAGTTTCTGGACCAGTAAAAGCATTCTTTGAATTGGTCTTTATTGCACATAAACATCTAGTGACTTATAAACTGTTCTCTATAATTGAGAAGCTTCTGTTTTTCAAGGTGAGCCTAACCAAGGGCACGATGACAATGTCCGTGGCTTGTCCAGTGGGTGCAAGTCTGCAGAGAGGAGGGGCTTTGGCGTATCTCCTGAGGGGAGGTTCTGCTTCCTTTCCTGTCATGCCTGCCTCCTCACAGCTCCCTCTGAGTTCTCATTCACGACTTCTGTCATCCCTCACCTGGGATCTGGAAGAATATTTGAGTTGCAGGAGATTCCTCTACTCTCTGATCACATCTTTGTAAAAAGAAACAGAATTTCATTCTGGAAGGGGAGGATGTTTTTCATTAGAAAAGCAGTGACTGTATGTGGAGATAGAATCCTTAGGAGATATTTAGGGTTAAATGAGGTCATAAGGGTGGGCCCTAATCTGGCAGGACTGTGACCTTAGAAGAAGGAGAGAGAGAGAGAAAGAGCTCTTTCTCTCGCTCTCCACCATGTGAGAACCATGAGAAGGCAGTTGTCTGTGAGCCAGGAAGAGAGCCCTCGCGGGGAACCAAATCCGCTGACACCTTGATTTTGGACTTCTCCACCTCCAGAACTGGAAGAAAATAAATCTCTGTTATCCACAAGCACTCAGTCATGGGTATGTTGTTTTAGCAGCCTGAGCCAATTAAGACATGCTGCCGTCTTGTCTCCACGCCTGCACTTTCTATTCCAATCCATCTGGTGGAAACAATCCAATTGCTTCTAGAATCATCTTAAAGCATCACTGGGAAGAAGCTGGTGGAACTACCAAGCAATTCTTTAGCTTGAAAGCAAGTCTGTTTTTAGTATTTCTAAGTATAAAATGATTTCAGAAAGGAAGCCAAGGCCTGCTGGGAGAATTGCCTGAGGCCCCACAGCTCATTGCTGCCTGTGTTTGGAAAGGAAGGAATGAGGGTTGAATGAGGTAGAAGGAGGCCCGTATAGTGCTGCCGTCCTTAGAAGAGCAAGAGAGAAACCCGTGCTCATACACCGCGAAAAGGCCACGTGAGGACATGGCGAAAAGGTGCTGTGTACAAGCCAGGAAGGGAGCCCTGACTAGAAACCAACCCTGCCAGGTACCTTAATCTTGGACTTCCAGCCTCCAGAACTGTGAGAAGTGAAGGTCTGTTATTCTAGCTGCCTCGCTCTCTGGTATTCCTTTACGGCAGCCCGAGCAGACTGATACAGCCATCTAATATCCAGAGAGAAAAAACCAAGTTGGCGGCTCGGAGACCACCATCCTCCCAGGGAGGATCTCTGTCTCCGCAACCCTCCAGAGTCTGAGTCACCTGCGCTCCTAGCCACGTGTCCAGAGGCTCTCGGGAGTGGGACTTCACCTCAGGCGGGTGTCCTGGGCTGCGGTGAGGTGCTGCGGGGTTCGGCTTGCTTATGGGTGTGTTTTCTCCCATCCGTTTCCAATCGGTTTGGAAGAGGGTCCTGATGAAGGGGCGAATGGGTGGCAGCAGTAGCTTCCGCTGTATTCCAAGGCATTTATGCGAACTCATGACATTCCATTTCTGATGGCGAGACACACAAAATCATTGTTTATATGGCATTAAGCACAAAACTGTTGATAAAATTATGAGAGAGCACATTCTCACTTCATGTTATCACGTATATATTGCATAGCGATGTCCTTCCTCAAATATGTGTACATTAGAAATTAAGACAGGCCAGGCGCGGTGGCTCACGCCTGTAATCCTAGGACTCTGGGAGGCCGAGGCGGGTGGATTGCTCAAGGTCAGGAGTTCGAAACCAGCCTGAGGAAGAGCAAGACCCCGTCTCTACTATAAATAGAAAGAAATTAATTGGCCAACTAATAGGCATGGTGGCGCATGCCTGTAGTCCCAGCTATTCAGGAGGCTGAGGCAGCAGGATTGCTTGAGCCCAGGAGTTTGAGGTTGCTGTGAGCTAGGCTGACACCACGGCACTCACTCTAGCCTGGGCAACAAAGCGAGACTTTTGTCTAAAAAAAAAAAAAAAAAAAGAAATTAAGACATACCACAGCATGTTAACTGAGTTTTCCCTGGAGAAATTATTTCCTTAATTTTTTTGGAGCCAGACACACCACATAAACCAGACAGAGCTGAAATTCTGCCATCATTGTCTTGGGAAAGAGTCAATTTTGTGCAATTGTCCTAGATCATTTCTTTTCCTGAGAAGTTATATTAACATTCTCTTGAATCCAGAAAAACATGTCATGATTATATGGAGTGTTTCCTCCAGAAACCATGTTTATTCTCACCACTGGGAATTATATTTTTTAGGCTTTTGTGGCACAGTTTCCCTGAATTGCTCTAGTCATGTGAATAAATGCAGAGCAATATGTTACAAATACATTGCACTCCCTGCCAGGTGTCTAGGAATACCAAAAGTAAACATTTACCAGTATTGCTTAGGAGAATAACAAAGAAGCGATTAAAGGTAAAATGTTCCAATTTGAATCGACACCATATCTGACATTAAACCTCCCTGGCACCTGCATCGGCCCTCACCTTCCCCCTCATGCCTGTCTCCAAGGCTCAGCCTGGACCGTCCCTTGGAGGCCTTGCCCTCTGGCCTCTGTCGCTTACTGCACCACCTTCACCTCCAATTGCTGCCCTACTACTTTCTGCCCTTTCAGAGGCAGACGTTGGCTAGTTCACCCACTGAGAATATTTATTTATAAATAAATATTAATTAGTGTAACACATACTTACTATATGAACAGTTAAACAGAACTGAAAATCACACAGTGAAAACAATAGATCCCCTCCCCTCTGCCCCAGCCCTATTCCTTAGTCATTTATTTTTAAACTTCTTTTTAGCTATTTCCTCTGATAGTCACTTCCACGCTTTTAGTCAATAAATCACATTATTACTTCTCGATTTGATCAATTTTAGACACTGTCAAATGATTTTCTATAATGACGCTTTCTTGCCTTATGTTTTTGTTTTCTTTTACATTTTCTTATACAGTTGAATCAACAATCAGTATTCACATTACCAGAACAGCTATGCACATGTTATTCAGGGAGGCCCCAAGAGATATATACACACAGAGTACATTTCCTGTCTTGTGGAGCTTTTTATTCTCCTGGAGTTCTAAATTGCCTCATTGTTTTTTCACTTCCATAATTTTCTCATGACATATTCTCATATTGTTCCTAAATAGTCAATTTATCATTTGTTTTATTAGATTTCTCCCTTTTGCCAAGAGTCTTCCTTTCTGGATAGTGTTATACACTCATCACATCTGGATGGTTTTCTCTCTAGGCCTGTACGTTTTTCACCCTGGAGCTTCTTCTGACGATCCTGGGTGGCACCCACTGTTACTTTGCTTCCTGTCTTCCTGATTTTGCTGGAGATTATCTCCAGTAGCTCCTTAAGGAAGGCATAAGAAAGGACAATTTTATGAATCTCTATATGTATGAAATGTCTTTAGTCTATCTCTACATATGACTAATACTTTGCTGCATCTATAATTCCAGGCTAAAAATAATTTTCCCTCAAAGTGATTTACGTATTAGTGTCTCCAGGCAATCACAAAGCAGTATGACGTCTTCACTGATCACAAGGGTAAGTGAGGGCCTCAGCTTTGGAGTCAATTATTCAGAGGTGTTCCTGCTTCCTGCGGTTTACACAGCCGTAGCCCAGCAGGTAACACTGAGCAGCTCTTGGTGCTGGGAGTGGTTACTCCTTGCACTTTGAAAGCCCTCTGCCTAGGTCGTTTGTCTATCTTTACATGCAAAGAGCTTTCCTTTTATAAATATAGCATTTTGTCGCTTTCTCAGCAGGTTTTTTTCTGTCATTATTTTTGTTCAAAGATAGCCAGTGTCCCCTTGCGATTGTCCTTCCTTCCAAGCTTGAATGGCTTGTCTATTTCTGGGCCAATCTGAGGGACCACGGCAGCTCATGTGTTTTCCTTCAGTTTTGCTGGCGGTTTGCCAGGGTTGGGTGCAGCGTTGCTGCCAGTGGCACAGGGTGACCTTGACCTGCGCCAGGGCTGTGGGTGTGTTTGGGGGAGGGCTCCGTGTGCCCCCTATGGAGCTGCTGCCGAGTGAGGGGCCGGGAGCCACGACAACAGTTACAGGGCGGCAGAGGAAGGTGTGGCGAGAGGGCACCCCGAATCTTAGTTTGTTCTGCCACTCCGCAGCCTCTTCCCGCCAACCCCATGTCCTGGCGAGATCCTCGTGTCATAGGATTTGCTCTGGTGCAATGAGGGGCAGAGTTAAACAGAGAGACAGAGGGGTTTAAGAAATGAAATGTTCCTGGCAACAGAAGCCAGGCACGCACATGCAGGGCCCAGCGAGGGACTCTCCTTCCCCTTCTCTGCAGTAACTAGAATCCAGTTTTAACTGTGCCCCTTGTCCCTGTCCGCGCCTGTGATCCCTGCAGAAGCCCTGCTGGCCTGGCCGCGGCGGGGCTGTGTGGGGGTCTCCCCCTCGAGTCCGCCGTCAGGCCCCTGGGCCGAGCCTGGCCGAAGGCAGTGCGGCGTGTGGTGGGGGCTTTTCTGGCATTGCCCCCTCTCAAATGCCTTCAGGGTGGGCAGCCCCTGCAGGGACAGGAAGGGCGACACGTGGGCTCCAGGATAAAAGTGAGGCAGCGGCAGGGAGCTGCGGAGGAGACGCGCGGTGCCGGGGGCGAGCGTCTGGCCCCGCAGGTGTCCGCGCCCCGCTGTGCAGTCGCCTCCCTCCTCGGTGTTTCCTCCCCCACGGCCCGCTCGCACCCACGGCGGGCGCTACCTTGGGCGCGGAAGGGGAAGTGGATTGGGAGTTTTGGGGTGACTTCGGTCAGAGACACTGCATGATGGACTTCCACCAAAGCGGCAATTTTAAGAGACAACATTCTGTGGCAGCCACTGCCTCTTTCTTCAATTTGCCGAAGACTGAGGCGGCGGCGCGCTGCGAGCGGGGGCGGGGAAGAGACGGCGGCGGCGCGCAGGGCGCAGGGCGCAGGGCGCAGGGCGCAGGGCGCAGGGCGCAGGGCGCAGGGCGCAGCTGGCTTCCCGTCAGTAAAGCGCGGGCGCGGGCGCGGGGCTCAGCCTTTCTACTGCCCGAGAGTGTTTGCTAAGTTGAGGAATCTTCCAGAAGGACTCTGTTTGCCGTGGGGAACAGGACACGGCCTGCAGGCCGCCGGCTGAGCGTTTTGATCCGTTACACCAGGACTTCTCCACTCACGTGGGCGCTCGGCCACGTCGCGGGGCTCTGGGCAAGGCCAGTGAACCGAGACCATGGCAGCTGTTTCTAGAACAGTCTTTTGTTGATTTTTCACACAGAACTCTTTCGCTCTAATGACTGCGATTGACACGGGCCTCCCCATTGGCGGCCAAATGGACTTGCCTCCTCCTGGGCGGAGTGGGGAGCTCGGACGCCGCGTCATTGCCGGGCGTGCTGCCACTGCCGCGCGTGCACCCCACTGCCGCGCGTGCTGCCACTGCTGGGAGTGCACCCCGCTGCTGGGGGTGCACCCCACTGCCGCGCGTGCACCCCACTGCCGCGCGTGCACCTCACTGCCGCGCGTGCACCCTACTGCTGGGAGTGCACCCCACTGCCGCGCGTGCACCCCACTGCCGCGCGTGCACCCCACTGCCGGGAGTGCACCCCACTGCCGCGCGTGCACCCCACTGCCGGGAGTGCACCCCACTGCCAAGCGTGCACCCCACTGCTGGGAGTGCACCCCACTGCCGCGCGTGCAGCCACTGCCGGCGTGCTGCCACTGCCGCGCGTGCAGCCACTGCCGGGAGTGCACCCCACTGCCGCGTGTGCAGCCGCTGCTGGGAGTGCACCCCGCTGCTGGGGGTGCACCCCACTGCCGCGCGTGCACCCCACTGCCGCGCGTGCACCTCACTGCCGCGCGTGCACCCTACTGCTGGGAGTGCACCCCACTGCCGCGCGTGCACCCCACTGCCGCGCGTGCACCCCACTGCCGGGAGTGCACCCCACTGCCGCGCGTGCACCC
>VSMD01054773.1:0-33887 GCA_008750895.1 Mirza zaza
CAAGCAATCCTCCTGCCTTGGCCTCCCAGAGTGCTAGGATTACAGGCGTGAGCCACTGCTCCTGGCCAGAGCTTATATATAAAAAATTCTGAGATCTACAAAAAACTATTACAACTAATAGATGAGTTCAGCATGTTTGCAGGATGCAAGAGAGATATACAAAAATCAAATGTATTTCTATCCACTAGCAATGAACAATCCAAAAATTAAATTAAGAAAACAATTCCATTTATAATAACATCAAAAGGAATAAAACATTTTGGAATAAAATCAAACAAAGACCTGCAAGACTTATACACTGAAAACTACAAAGTATTTTTGAAGGAAAAAAGTTCTAGATGGAAATGGAAAGACATCCCGTGTTCATAGTTTGGAACAGTTAATATTTTTAAGATAATAGTACTCCCCCACTTGACCTAAAGATTCCACCTGCTTTTTTGTAGAAATGAGCAGGCTGATTTGCCATTCATACAGAAATGCTAAATTCTGGCATGGAAAATTACTCATATTCTAGGTCATAAAGGATCTGGATTAGCCAAAACAATTTTGACAAAGAACAAAATTGGAGGATTCATGCTTATTGATTTCAAAACTTGTTATAGACTGAGCAAGACCCTGTCTGTAAAAATAAAAAAAAAAACCAAAACAATAAACTTACTATAAAGCCAGTAATTAAGACAGAGTAGTACTGGCATGATGATAGACATATTGGTCAATGGAATAGAATGGAGTTGAGAGTTTAGAAATTAAGCCTTCATATTTAGGGTCAAATGATTTTGACAAGGGTTTCAAAACAATTCAGTAGGGACGAAATACAATTTCAACAGGTGGTGCTGGGACAATTAGATATCCACATACAAAAGAAAGAATCTGGGCCCCTTCATAACACAATACACAAAAGTTAACTCTATATGGATCATAAACCTAAATGTGAGAGCTCAAACTATAAAATTCTTAGAAGGAAATATAGGAGCAAATGTTTATGACCTTGAGTGAGTTTAAGGTTGCCATGAGCCAGGCTGACACCATGGTACTCTAGTCTGAGCAACAGAGTAAGACTCTGTCTCAAAAAAAAAAAAAAAAAGACAGATTAAAAACAACAAAAATAAAACTTAAACATATTGTAAATAATGGGATGAACAAATGAGTAAGACTCTGTCTCAAAAAAAAAAAAACAGATTAAAGGCAGGCGCGCTTTCCGCGCTAACATGGCGGTCGCGCTGCTGCTGCGCGCCCTGCGCCAGGGCCCGGGGCCAGGCCCAGGCCGGGGGCGGCCGTGGGGCCCAGGCCCGGGGCCAGGCCCAGGCCGGGGGCGGCCGTGGGGCCCAGGCCCGGGGCCAGGCCCAGTCCGGGGGCGGCTGTGGGGCACAGGCCCGGGGCGGCCGTGGGGCCCAGGCCCGGGGCGGCCGTGGGGCCCAGGCCCGGGGCCAGGCCCAGGCCGGGGGCGGCCGTGGGGCCCAGGCCCGGGGCCAGGCCCAGTCCGGGGGCGGCCGTGGGGCCCAGGCCCGGGGCCAGGCCCAGGCCGGGGGCGGCCGTGGGGCCCAGGCCCGGGGCCGGGGCCAGGCCCAGTCCGGGGGCGGCTGTGGGGCACAGGCCCGGGGCGGCTGTGGGGCCCAGGCCCGGGGCCAGGCCCAGTCCGGGGGCGGCCGTGGGGCACAGGCCCGGGGCCAGGCCCAGTCCGGGGGCGGCCGTGGGGCCCAGGCCCGGGGCCAGGCCCAGTCCGGGGGCGGCTGTGGGGCCCAGGCCCGGGGCGGCTGTGGGGCCCAGCCTCGGGCTGGAGCCCCGGCCTCTGCGCTGGGGCCGGGAGGAGGTGGCCGCACTGGGTCCTCAGGCCTCCGGTGGGCCTCGCTGGGGCTGGAGGCCAAGCCCTACAGAGCTTGCGTTTACGACTGCTAACCCCTACCTTTAAAGGGATCAGTGGATTGTTATTGAAACAGCATCTAGTTCGGAATCCAGTCATACTTTGGCAACTTTTAGGTGGCACTTACTATTTTAACACCTCCAGGAGAAAGCAGAAGAGTAAGGACAATGACAAACCCAAGGGGAGGACCCCTGAAGAGGAGGAAGGTGTGCTTGGTGCTCCTAAATAGCGGCTGTCTGGGGTTGACTTCACATACGTGTTCTCCTCTCAGCAAGGCGAGACCAGTCTTAACAGTAAGGAGAAGCTGGGCGTGCTGGCGCATGCCTGTAATCCCAGCTGCTCAGGAGGCCGAGGCAGGAGGATTGCTGGAGCCCAGGAGTTCAAGGCCAGCCTGGACAATATAGCAAGACCCCGTCTCTTAAGAAAAATAAAATGTGGCCGGCCAAAAAAAAAAAAAAAACAGATTAAAAACAACAAAAATAAAACTTAAACATATTGCAAATAATGGGATGAACAAATAAATATTAGATAAATGCATATACAAATACAAAAAAAGCAGAAGTGGCAATATTAACATCATTCAAGGTGGAATTTAATATTAAAAGCCTCAAATAGGGATGAAGAAGAATATTATATAATTGCAGAAGGTACAGTTTTTTTTTTTTTTTATCATAGTAGACCTATAAGCACTTAAACAATAAATCAGCAAAATAGCAAGATATACTTAGAACTTTATTTTCCTGGAGTAGAGATTCTAAACATTTTTTTCAATGTGTCCACAGAAGTTTTACAAAAATGTGAAGTTAGCCACAAAGTAAACCTTTACAAATTAAAATAAGGATACCTGGTAGGATCCAATTTACCAATTTTAGTTCAATAAAATTTTAAATAAATAATAAAACATTCAAATACTAACTACTTGGAAATTAAGAAATATACTTCTGAATAATACAGAAATCAAAATGAGTATGAAAAAACAGTTAAAAGCAAAATACTTTGTCCAAACATGCATAAAACTCAGTAAGAGCAGTTCTGGGCATGGAAATGGGGGGAAATATATTAACTTTAGCTACTAAAACTAATAAAATTAGGAATAAATATAACAAGAAAGGAAAATCTAATTGAAGGACATTAAATATGTTCTGACCAAATGGGAAGACATATCTTGCCTTCAAACAAAAGGTAATATCACAAATATATCATTTTGATAAAAAATAATAAATCAATACAGCTTTAGACATAATTCTAATAGGGTTTTTCTGGAATTGTGTAAAAATATCCTAACACTTCTTTGGAGGAATAAATGTCCACATGCAGCTAGGAAAAATATTAAATATTAATTAAAAAATAAGAATATGTTTAGCCTGTGGTGTCATAGAAGATTAGACATACAAATCAATGAAACAAACCAAAAAAATCCAAGAATAGAATCTGAGATATTTGAGAATTTAAGGTATGACAAAAGTTCCGTTCAGTGGGAAAAGATTGTATTATTTAATCAGTGGTATTGTACAACTGCAAACTTTACCATATACAAAATAAATTCCAAATGGATTGAAGATGAAACAGAACAAAAAAAATCTGAAAAAATTTAGAACATTACATTTACAATCTCTGGGAATGGACAGAAGTCATGTCAAATAAAACTTAGAAAAGATGAACTTATTTGGAAATGTAAAAATTTTAAATTTTCTTATGGCAAAAAATGCCCTAAAATCAATAGGCAAGTGAAAGCTAGGATAAACATTTTTAACTCAGGTGACAACAGGATAAAAAGAAGCCCTTTAAGTTGGCCAAAAAAAAAAAGGGCAACCCAGTTGAAGATGGGCAAAAGATACAAATAGGCAATTAATAGAAGGTATTATTCAGGTAGCCGACGAACATATGAGAAAAATGTTTAAGTTCATTGGTAACTGGGGAAATTAAATATTTCAATCATAATGATAAAAGTTTATATTCAACCTTTTCCCATGGAGAGAAAAGGCAATCCTCATTGCTATTAGAAATATGAAGAGTTAATGCTTTGAAAAATAATCTTTCAGCATCTATTAAAATTTAAAATGTTTGTACCTTTTAACTCAGTAGTTCCATTCTTGTTAATCTATGCCATAAAATTAAAGCCACCCATATGGAATACCATATGAAGGGATGTTTATTGCAGCATTCCCCTGGTGGCAAAAACCTGAAACAAATTGTGTTCCCATCAGTAGGGGTTGAAAAACTGTAGTAAATACATAGAGTAAAATATTATGCAGCTCTTCTAAAGGAATCAGGGCTATTGAGGAATTTTTAGCTCTCATAGACTAAGAAACGTGAATTACAAAGAAAAACAAGAAAGACTATCATAAGAAGAACCCTATTCTAAAAGTAAAAATGAACAAAACATCTTTATAAATGAATGTATTTATATGGATATATAAGCACGGAGAAATATATGAATGATACATATTGGGTGGTTAATATGAGTTACACCTTCAGTTGGAGGTTGGCTGACAACATAAAAGGAAAGAAGATGGGGGACAGGCAGTCAAGCGGAAACCAGTATATAGCATATCACTTTAATGCCTTTTAATTATATTTATAGATATTTATAAAAACTTTTTAAAATAAAATTTTAAAAGAAAATGACAGAAATGAAGAAAAATGATCTGTGAACCTAAGAGAGCAGTATAGATTCTTACTGTCTATGTCGGTATTAAAGTGCTCATAGATACATTTTTAAAACTCTTTTCTATAGCCATACCTTTAAGTTGTCAAATTTTGAAATAAATACATTCAGATATCTCACAATGATTGTGCTTTTTAAGTTTTCCTTTGTGTTATTCATTTTTTTATCATTGGTGCATAACAGTTTTTGGCTATTAATCTTCCTTTTATTAGATAATATTTTACCCTTACTTAGTGCTTTTGGTCTTGAACTATATTTTCTAACATTGTTACCAGTTCCGCCTTCTTTGCTTGTATTTGCCTACTATATCCTTACTCATCGTTTTTTTCTGTTGTCATTTCATTTCAGATCTATTATAAATACTATATAACAGTTATTCTTTTTTCAAATATGAAAGTACACCTTTCCTCTCCTCCCCCTCCCCCTCCCCCTCCCTCTCTTTCTCCCTCTCCTCTTTCTTTCGTTTTTTTAGATAGGGTGTCACCTTGTTACTTGGTTGCCTGGGCTAGAGTGCAGTGGCATCATCATGGCAATAGCTTACTGCAACTTTAAACTCCTAGGCTTAAGTGATCCTCCCTCCTCAGCCTCCCAAGTAGCTAGGAATATAGGCACGCACCACCATGCCTGGTGAATTTTTCTATTTTTTGTAAAGGGTCTTGCTATTTTGCTCAGGTTGGTCTCAGGCTCCTGGCCTCAAGTGATCCTCCCACCTCCGCGTCCTGAAGTGGTAGGAGCACAGGCATGTGCTACTATACCTGGCCCATACCTCCTTGTTATAAAAAGGATTTCAATCAGCCTTTTCACACTTATTTTGGTAATTGATAATTTGCTTCTATTCTCTCAGTCTAATTTGTGATATGAATAAATGATTTAATTCTGCATGACTTAACACTTTTATTCTTGGTGTAAGAATTCTTCTAAAGATTACTTTGAGAGAATTCCAGTTCTGAATTTCATATGCAGTATTTAATATGCATAATAATTAGAGCTGATGGAAACCTACTGACAACATTTCTTTTTTCCTTCCCTTATCTTCATGAAGACAAATTGAGTGGCAGCAGTAATTCGAATAAAAGACAAAAGTTTGCTCAGGACTTTCTTAACTCTATTGACCAGACAGGAGAGCTTTTGGCAATGTTTGAAGATGACGAAATTGATGAAGTTAAACAAGAAAGAATGGAGGTATTGTACATTCTTCCATTTTTACAGAAATAGAACAACCATTGCAGTGCCTACGCTATTTGGTTTTATTTTTGTATTCTTTAAATGTCCGAAATTCCTAAATCAGTGGTTTTATGTCTGACGGCAGCAATGTGCAGAGGAGTCACCCCTGGAGAGGGAGTCAACTGTCTTTAGGTTGACTTTTGGAAACGGTTTCAGTTTTCTGTTTCTCTGTTTCCTCCTTTGAAAATAGCTAAGTTTGCCTACTCTGGATAGGACATATACTGGTTTTATTTTATTCTATAAAAGCTAGTTTACAATTAAATATTTACTTACTTTTTTGTTCCGAATCATCTAGTTATCTTTGTAGACAAAGTTAATTCTTACTGCTTTTGTGTTGGCATATAGCATGAAGAGTTATTTTTCAGGCTATAGTTGCAGGCTGTATGGTTGAACTTATAGCTAAGGTGGTATCCAGGGCAATTACACGCTTTATATCACAGTAACACAAAGTTAGTGATATGTATTTGGATTTCCTGGATATGTTTTAACAATGAATGTGAAAATTATGTGTCTTCTATTTACCTTAGCTATCTATACATAAAAATATTGTTTCTTTGGATACTTCAGGAAAAAATAAAAGTAATGATTTATTTCATTTGAGTGCCTCCAGGGCAATATTCTTATAGTTCATTTTACTCTTTAAATTGGGGAAGAGAGGTAATTCCAGAATTCCAAAAGATTGTACTAAGTGCCTGCTCTATCATAGTCTCTATGCATGCTAAAAATATAATTATTTCATGTTAAATTTTGGAGGAAGTCCAATAGACATACATGCTTTATTAACTTTAACAACCTTCTTTAAAGATTTAGTATGCTTAGATCATGAACTGTGATCTAAATGCAATGTTCTTTTAGGTATCAATTACCTTAGAAATGTGTGGTTATCTTGGTTTGGGGCAACTGCAAATGGTTTTAGTTCAATTTTGCTTTGGGCCAAAAACATGCCAAGTTGTCCAAAGCAGAAGATAAACATATATTTCTGATGTCATTATGGCCTAAACAGGATATGATTGTTTAGTGGCATGGTTTCACTTATGTTGCATTATACAGACAGCAAATGCTGTTTGTGCTTTATTTTAAAAATATTTTTATGTTATAAAAATGGGCATTAAGAAAGGTTCATTAAGGAAGGACTGTACATAAAACATTAGTACAATTGAACAAGTAACCTTTTAATTTTTATGGGAAAACTCAGCTAACCAAACCTGTTGCCTGGAAGGGCATTCCACAATCAAGGAGAAGAGAAGAGATGGAGCATTTTTAACACTAAGCTCATAATAGCAGGCTACTGTAGGCCTGGAAAAACGATGAGTCAGTAAGGTACTAAAGTCAATAAAATATCTGGAAATGCACTGTAGAAAATGTTTGTGCACTTATGCAGTCTATACCTCTTCCCTGTAGTTATACATTACATAGTGGTAACCAGGATAATAAGATATTAGTAGTTGATAAAATTAGTTGCAATGAAAGCTTCATCTGTATAATAAATCTGAGATTGGAAGCTTCTTTAAAGTTTATATCATAACTAAAACTTTATCTAACCAAGATAACAAAGAATAGTTTTGATATTCTATGTATCCAGAAAACAGAGTTTAACTGAATAAAAAATGCTGAACTTGTAGACATAACTACGGACAGTAGAAAGTGGAACCGTTAAGAGAATAGGCCTTGCCTGCTTCTAATTTGACAGGTTATAGTTTCAAGAGTAAACCACAACTGTGGCATTCCATATGAAACCACTTTGGACTCACAGACTGCAATCTCTTGCTTTTAAAGTGCAGTGGAATAATCAGTCCTGGCATCATTCTGTGATTTAATTTTCCTTTAAGCATCACTTATGGTTGCAAAAACTTTGTTTACTACCTTCTCCCCTAGAATGTATGAAAATGGTATAGACCTACCAACAAAGCTTAATTTTAGTTTTCTTTCTTTCTTTATACACATAAAAGTTCACTTGGAATCTTAGCTCATAACATCGAGCAGGCATACAAAAAACAGACAGTAATTCCTTTTTTTAGCTGATGTATGCGTGCTTCGCTTTATGTTTCACTCATAATTTACTTCACTATTAATAAGTATTATGTAATTTTGAAATATGAAAAATGTCTGAATTTTTACATCTATTTTGTCTTGCTAATCTATCATCATGACAGTTAACTAATACCTACCCTGTTTAATTTTCTCCAGCACCAGATTCTAACACGTAGGTATACCGATAGTAGAGATCCATGATCATGATCTCTGCAGATCCCTCTAAATTATCAGATAGAGATTAAATAGTGTTTAGAGTTATTTTAGTGTATTTGAGGGACTGGAAACGAGAAACAAGGAAATGATAAGCACAATAATACATAAAAATACAACTCCCCTTAAGGGACCCCTCATCCTCATCTACCTCCATCCCAAAATGAATCACTTGTGTTTTAGTGTCAGTGGTGTTCTTTTCATTCTAAGTTTTTAAATTCTAATTAACAAATCATGGTTTGTGTCAACCAAAGGCCAAGACATGGTCACTAAAAGCTGCAAATAGCTTTGGGTTTTCTTAACAGGGAGGAATTGTGGTCATTCACCAAAGAGCTCTGCCTGAGACCACAGCTCTGCTTGCGGAGGAATCTGAGAAGCTCATGTTTATCATTAATAAAGCAAATTATTCATTCTAATAAGCTGCTAAGTTTGCAAGAGGATGTAAACAATGGATGCTTAAAAAGTTGGGGGAACTCTACCTTCAGACTAATCCTCGAATTGATAAACAAGAAACCACGGATTCGAGCTTACCGAAGAGAGCAGCTTTCATACAGATTGAGGTGCAGACAATCCCTAGTGACTGTTTATCTTGGGCTTTTAAGTCAAAGGCTTAATACTGGAATCTAGAGAGAAAGCAGAATGGCGTACATAAAATTTAAGGCAGCTTAAAATTTTTTTTTAATTAACTTTAAATTGGATAAGATCCCTGTTAGCCATGTGAATTTGCTTAACTTGAACTAGCCATAGATTTTAACACACAGAGTTTCTCATAAAGGCTGAATAGTAAAGGAAATCAGGTATGGCATTCAGTTGTGCCTCAAGTGTAACGTGGTTATGATCCCTACAGGTTTTGAGTTCCAGGGATAGTTTTTGGAGGTAAGTGGACTAGAAGACTCATTGAAGAAATAGTGAGGTGGATGGCTATACAGGTTGTCCATCTTCTTTTATTTTTGAATTACCTTTCTACTATCCTCGTTTCTACCCATCATGATTTTTTTTAATTGGAAAGGAAAATAAAATGCCTATAAAACTAGGAGTTCAAAAATATCTTAGATAAGATTTAACATAAAAGAAAAAAGGCTAATCATAGTAAGACAAACATTTATAAATACCAAAAAAGTCTAAAAGATTGAGTTAAAAACAGAAACTCAGAAAAAAGTTAAAAGTTTCAATGTATATGATATTAAGAAATGAAGATAGAATTATATACTGGAAAGATGTATATAGTTTATACATATATAAATGTGTATATGCATTTAAATTTGCATGCACATCTACATATGCATAACATATGCATTTACATACATACATACATGTGCATTTACATACATACATACACTATGCCCATAGATACATATACTATATAGGAATAGAAATGTAATTTTACTAGATTTTTTAAAAGCTAAAAGTAAAAACAATCAGAGGTATATGACACAAATCCAAATGCTAGTGGTTAACAATATGACTTTCAGAGGAAAGAGAAGTTAAGGAGAAAAGCTTTAAAATGGAATAAAGGTATTAATTGTGTTACTAAAAGATACTGCCTATAATGAAGATATAGCAGATACAAAAAGTTATTCATCAAATTCCAGAGGATTGAAGCATAATAACAAAAGCTTCTGGTAGTGCAAGGAGAGGTCATAGAAATGCATTTATTGTGGAGACTAGAGCATACCATTCTCAATCCTAAATAGATTGATTTAGAGGAGAAAAAATTTTAATAAATATCTAAGTTTATCTACTAGATGCAATATAACATTTTATAAATGAGCAGCAGTTTTAAAATCTTATCTAGGTAACTCCAAGGATACCATGGAGCTCTTTAGGGAAGGTGGGATAGGTTTGGTGAGACTCTAGCCTCTACCCTACCTCAATATCTCTTCAACCAGCACTTATTCGATTTTATGTATTGGCTTTGCATATCATCAATGAAAATGTTTCACTGTTTTTTTAAGATTTTTAAAATAATTTTCATTTCAAACTATTAGGGGAGCAAGTGTTCTTGTTACATAGATGAATTGTATAATGCTGAAGTCAGGGCTTTCTGTATACCTGTCATGAGAATAGTGTACATTGTACCCAATAGGTAAGTTTTTAATTGAAAACTATTACAGAACACCATTATTCATCTGTTCATGAGGAGTGTGTCTGTCTGTCTGTTTGTCTCTATCTCTTTTACATACACACATTCACAGTCAACAAATTCCAAAAATGCAAAAATCTGTAGGGCATATTGCCTTACCAGAGTGGAAAACAAACCAACCTAGAAAGTAGTAACAGAATATAAACAAACAAAACCCTGACTCAAAATTAAAAAGGAAAAAAAAAATCATAGATGCAACTAATGAACCAAAAACAAATAAATTAGAAACTACTATCACAGACTATTTGGATACTAACAGGACTAAGAAGAGTTCATGTAAAATTCAACAAGTATGGACAAAGTTTTTTTAAAAAAGAGAAGCAACTTTTTAGCTTTTAAACTTTTTTTTAAAATTGAAAAAAATGAAAATAAATGTTCAGCTAAAAATTAGAAATTTTACCATAGAAAGAGAAAACAGGAAAAATGAAAATATAAAGATAAAGGCAGAAATAAGAGAAAAATAATTGAATTTGTCAACTTAGAAAATTCTTTACAAAAAATAAGAACAAAATGGTAGAATGAATCTGTAGCAGGTCTAAATAAGGAAAACAAAAGAAAAGATAGATATTAAAAATTAGCAATGAGTTAAGATATAGCCATAGCCTAGAGAAATCAATTCTCTTATGATTTTGTACTACTATGTTTGTAAATCTTGATGGAATGGATGGTTTTCTAAGAAAACATAAATGATTAATTTTACTCTACAGGAAGTACTTACCTTGGATAAATCAATAACTTTGGAAGAAATACTAGAAGTTTTAAAAGGATTATGTCCTCAAAAGTTTCTGAATCCAAATCTGTTTATGGGAGAGCTCTTTTAAACATTTATAAAACAATTAATTATCAACTAATTGCTATCAAAACCATCTCAGAACATAGAACAAAAGGAGAACTTCTCCTTAAATTTTAAAAAGCTAGCATAACTTTAGACAGAGCTCAAAAGGAAGAAAAGTATCATAATGTCACTTATGAATATAGATGCATAAATCTTAAAATATTAGCAGTTTTAATTTGGCAGTATATATATAATGAAGAATGTACCACAACTGTGTAGGATTTTTTTCAGGAATTCAAATATGCTTCAGTATTAGAAAACATATTAGTGTTATATACCAAATAACTAGGTCAAAGGAATATAACCATATGATAGTTTTAATAGGTGATAAAAAGACATTTGACAAAATTCATTTCCTAGATGTTTTAGAAATTCTCAATAAGCTAGAAATAGAAAAGTATCCCCATATTAGGATAAAGAATATCTCACTCAAATGAACAGGCATCATTATAGTTTTAAAAATACTAAGTTCCATTAAATTCTGTTAATAGAATGCCCATTGTTACCACTTTTATTTGCCAGAGTTAGGGAGCACTAGCCAGTGCAATAAAAAGCATAGCTATTTGCAGGAGACAAAAATTATCATTATATACAGATAACATAATTTTTTAATTTAGGTAATCCTGGAGAATCAATTCAGAAACTATTAAAGCTAATAAAAGTCTTCATTCATTCAGGCAGATACTGATAAAAATTAGCAGCTTCCTCTATAATTTAGTAATAGTCAATAAGTAAAATTGTGGAGAAAGATAATCTCAATCAAAATAATATCAAAAATTTATTTGAAGATAAACTTTGTATTAATAAGAAGTATATGATAATAAATATGTAAATAGTATTTAATAATGTACCTGAAGAGTATATAAATGAAGAAACACTATGTTCTTGGATACATAGACTGAATATGTATTGTATTAATGTAATTTCAACAAACATCTCAGTAAGATTTTTTTAAAAGAAACCTTATAAAATGATATTAGATTTCACCTAAAATCATAAAAAGATTAGTATAGCCAAGAAATTTTCATTTAAGAGAGTAGAGGACAGAGTTCAATTTATATTACCACATATTATAACATTCCATGAAATTACCATAGTCAAAATAGTGTGATACTGGTGTAAAACCCAGTAGGCATACCAATGAAGAGGATAAATGACACAATTAAGAGTAGAGAAGAATTTAGTCACAATGTTGGCATTAGAGATCAATGGGAGAAAGATGCCAACATAGCTGGGTAACTATTTGGAAGGAAAAACATGATCATAGCTCTTAATGTTATACTTACATCAAAATATATCCCAGTGAATATTAAAGAATTGGTATAAAAAAGTTAACTTTTTAAAAATAGAAGTAAACAGATTAATATTAATTTGTGGATAGGGAAGGACTTTCTAGCCTTTTGGTTTTCAAATAAGCTTTTTGAGAAATACTGCTCCTTAAGATGTTAACATGTTCTCTTTTCAAATGATTTTGTTACATACTAGGTTAAAAATGTTAAGGGGTTTCTTTGAGGACTGTACAGAGGCTTTTGTATACTATTATACATGGTGAATTTTTCAAGGGACGAAACAGAATCTATTAAAATATTCTGAAAGTATATTCAGAGAATATATTGAGAATTTAGGAATTCTCAGTAAACTAGAAATAGAAAAGTACCCCCATATTATGATAAAGAATATCTCACTCAAATAAACAGGCAACATTATAGTTTTAAAAATAGTCTGGGGGAAAAAAATTACAAGGGAAGTGACTATTATAAATTTGATTGTATAAAAATTGTATCTGTGTTTCAAGGAAAATAAAAATTAAGAGGCAAACACTTAAAAATGTTATGACTATTACAAACTACCTATTATTTATTTACATAGATCTTGTAAAATCAATAAAAATAACATTCCAGTAGAAAATTTGGCAAAGGATATGAAAAATAAGAAGAAATAAAAATAACAAACATACAAAATATCTGCTTACTGATAATGAAATAATGCTATTTTTGCCTATAAAATGGTCAAGAGTAGGGTGAGATTGGGCACATAATAACTGTTGGTAGAAACATAGATTAGAAGCATTAAAAGCATGAATATACTTCAACCTAGTGGACCCACATTTGGTAATTTCTCTTTAAGATATAATCAGAAATTTTGATTACATGCATGTTCTTACACACAAGGCTGTTCATTGCACTGTTTTTTATAAGAGTGGAAATGGGGCGAGAAAACCCTATTTACCCAATCATAAGAGAATATATATATTCCCACACACAAAGAAATTAAGACTAGAAGGAAATATATCAACATTGCTAATAGTGGCTGATGTGGGATTCAAGTGAATTCAATTGAATTTATAAATTTATGCTGTTTTGATTTAACATATTTATCATTTCTGTTACATTTCTCTTAATCATTTGATTTCCTTTATTCTATGTTTTTTCTTTTCATTTTATTCTCTTATTTTCCCATCAGAAGCATTTAGTTTATATGTGGTACTGAAGGATATGCTTTATGAGGCAAATTAAATAGGCTCTTTAGATGCTTGTAGTTAAGACTAAACAGATGAAGGAAGAATTGAAGTTGTTTAGGTGGTCTCCTCAAAGTTTCAAGCAATGTACATACATAATTCATATTTTTATTCTAATACAAGTAAATACATGGCATGGAAAGTGATGCATCATTGATTATCTTCTCAGGAAGTCCAGGAAGGCCCCTCTTGTAGTGTTGAAATACTAGCAGGTAGAAACTAGTAAAACAGTCATTTAATTTTAGAAGCTACGAAGTTATGTGACTGGCTAAGTAAGAAGTTGCTTCCAATGTGTGTTTCTCTTTTTAATTATCCCTTGTATCTAGATGCAAGACGGTGTAAAGAGGTAAGGAATACAATATGCATTTAGAATAAAAAAGGATATCTGTGAGTTTTCATACTGAAGGTAATAACGTTTATTTTACATTTTATTTGAGACATGATTATATTAGGAAGATTCCAACTTCATGGGTATTTTTGTATAAATGCTATAGCATTTATTGGGTGCTTTCAATAAATAAATAATCTCAAATATCAATGAAGTAGATGTTGATTTTTAGTCCTTCAAATGTTTTCTGTAACTATAGTTCATTTGAGTTTAAATTCTCAAATATTTCAGAAAGCTGCTATTCCAACTTGGATAATATATAGGTATGATGTTATAGAAATGAAGGGTAAGAGAATATAACCCTGTACAGTGTTATATAGATTCTCTTCAGACTCTGTATAAAAGTTGAAAATAGTTAATATTTTTGCATGATGCTTTTGATTGCAGTTAACAAAAAACCCAGTACATATTGAATTAAACAATCAAGGAAATATATTAGTTCAAATATCAAAGACCAGAGGTAGATTTGGCTTCAAGCAGGGCTTGATACTGAAGTTAACGTGCTTTAACGTGCTTTGGATTTTCAGCTGTAATTCCCTATAATTCTCTTTTCCCTGCCCTTTTCTGTTTTTGTTGGCCAAATCTTCAGTGTGACACAGGAGCACAGATGGCTATAGAAGTTCCAGCTCCAAATAGAGAGAGAATGCCTTTGTCCCAAGATTTACTCTTAAAAAGGCTTTGATCACAGATCTCTCCCCAAACCCCTGCCAGCAACAATAGCTGGTAGGATGAAATGTCCTGACTGGCTTATTCTGAGTCATATGCTTCATCCCTAAAGCTGAGGATGTAGTCAGACTCCTGCAAAAGCATGGATTCCTGGAGCTTTAGGAAGGAATGGGTGCTTGAAGGACAGCCAAGGAAGGTCCTTAAGTGTAAATGACTTTAACATTATCACAGTATGGATACACAGAGTGATGTGTTACAACCTCGGCTCTCTGCTCAAATCTCTAGTAGGAAATTTTCCCTAAGAGACAGTATGGTAGAGTGAGTGCAAATCATTTTCTTTGGAGTCAGGCAAACCAACCTTCCTTCCACTCTTTTATTCATTCAGTTCATTTAGCATTATTGACATTCTTTTTTAAGTTAGTCACTGTACTAGGTCTGGAGGCTGTGACTATAAAAAACACTTGTACCCTCAGAATCCTGTGGTAATAACTTGTAAATCAAAAGATAAGTATTTGAGTAAAGGGAATACATGCTCAATAAACGGTTGCCATTCTTCTTATTATTACCATATTTGGTTTTTAATTTTGAACCTTCATAGTGCACTGTTGGTTGTGTGATTGAGCCATGTATTTTCTATTTCATTTGTTATTTTTATTTGAAATTAAGTTTATTATTTCTTTAAGAGATTTCCATGACTAACCTCAGGCAGGGCCATTGAATTAGCTTCAATGTAGTTTGCAAAATAGAATAGAACTAAGGTTCATTTTAAAACATGAAACAGTATAATATGTCAGCATCAGTTTCTGGAAGAGATTTATCAGGAGAACATATTACTGTGTCTGTTTATTAAAGATAATTTTTATTCAAATAATTTAAAAATATTTTATGAAATTCTTTAGGGAATATTAGTAGAAATACCTATAAGAAACCTTTAGTAAATCTAGCTACACAGAACAGAATAAATGTAATTTAGAGTATGTTTTTCCAGCCTACAAACTACACAGTGGTCCCCAATCTTTTTGGCACCAAGGACCAGTTTCATGGAAGACAATTTTTCCACTGAGAGGGGGCTGGGGGATAGTGGTAGAGCTCTGCAACCTAGTCCCTAATAGGCTGTGGATCAGGACCAGTCCAGCCCAGGGGTTGGGGACCACAGAACTACAGAACAGGTAGTATTATTTAACTTTAGAAGAACCCCAAATAGTTGTAATATGTAACTCTGAAACCGATTTCCATTTGTGACTTTATAGACTCTATCAAGTTACATTTTATCCGTAGCTGTTAGCTGTCCTTTTATTATATAATGGTAAAGAACTGTGTATTTGTTGCCATAAATGCTTGTTTAAACTTGGGAAAGATGTCTTATGGAGAAGGCATTTTTCAGTCAATGATATGAATAGTAAATTACAGATTATATAAAAATGAAACATTCCCTAATTCTTACCTAGGTCTATTATTCTCTAGCTGAACACATCATATTTGACAGGTGATTCTCAAAGGATCCTTTTAGGCTTTTCTTAAACATGTGAACTATGAGCTCTAACTGAGGATGGAGTCAGACTTCTGCTTTGATTAGAACACCCCTTGTATAGATGTGAAACTAGAGGTGTTCATGTTTGTTTTGTTTTTTTGTTCTTTAATCATTCTCTACCACTTCTGGATATATATTGCAATAATCTTGTGATTATTGCTTTGTTATAGAAAAATTTTACAGCCAGGTGAATCAGATGACTACTATCTTTATGATAAAAATTTTAGTACCAATAACATTTGTCTTCTAACCTCAGACCTATTTAGAATTTTTTACTATTAGTTTTTGAGTGAAATTTTAAAAGTTTCTTTTCCCTGTCCCTTTCCATAGTCTGTTAGGGAGCAAAATATATGGTGGCAGCATTAAAACCAAACTCATAGTAATCCTGTTTTCCCTAATCCAAATCAGAATATATGATCTGATACTCACAACTATCTGTTGTTATGGGGAAAGAATATTTTAAACCAGGACTTGGTAGTAAAACATAGCAACAATGATTGCTATTCACTTCCACCTTTCCCACATCAAGAAGGTAAAACAGAGTCATTTTTAAAGTAAAGATACACATCAGCACTGCAAGCTGTAAACAGTTATGTCCACCAGTGGGAATGCATGTGTATGCCAGCTTTTCTGGTCTGATGTGTTTAGTCTTGCATAAATGGATATTGGACTACCACATGCTGATTATACTGTTCAATTAAGTTTTTTATAGAATTAATCAATATTTTCTATCTCAAATAATTTCAGTTTATTCTTTTTAAAATGAAATCCTTCTCTTTTAAAAGATACTTTTCAAGGGTTTTCTTAGAGATCAAGTCTACCAACGTGTTTATAAAACACCTTGGCAAAGAAGAGTTTTAAAATATCATTGAATTTAAGAACACCACAGATTTACCACTAATTTACATTTAATGTTTATAGTTCTCAAATTGTGGTTGTTGTAATAACCAAAATATTTTTGCCTTGAATATTTTGTGGATTATATTTCCCTATTCTTTCTCATTTAACCACATTCCCCACAGTAGGTGGGCAGATTGTTGTTACATAGTCTGGCTTTTATTTATCTTTATTGGTTTAATCTCAACAAGTATTTCTGAATATGAAAATATGTGTATTCTGTGTCAAGATTTTTTTTTTAATGCTTCAGTTCATTTAGTGGAATTAACAGATCATTGCTTATTTGGTATTTTCCCCTATTCCTTTATTTGTATCCATGCTGAGGAACTACCTTCAGTTTAGTTCTTTTGTTGCTACTACTTTATGGTAAATCGTGCAAATCAAGCTGTTTAATATAATTAGACTTATTTCTAGATCATTGTATTTCTCATTTAGAATTAAGAAATTTGGATTGAGCCATAATATTTAGGGGTTAGTGTAATCCATTGTGTTAACTTGTCTGTTTGGAACTTTTCATAGCATCAGTCCAATAAGCAAGTCAGGTCCTACCATGCTTTAGCTTTTCATGACTGCATTTTCTACAGAATAGACTTAATTCCTTAGCATGGTATTAATTTATCTTTTATAATCTTGCCTAACCATCCATTCCATCTTTATCTCCCACCATTCCTACCCCCCCCTTATTGCATATTCCCTCCCAAAACATCCACGTACACCCACACACTCACATTACTTATGGTATTCCCTAGGACTTGGAGTTTGCTAAATAAGTATTTGTTTTGCTTCCCTTCCCTGAACCTTCTCCATCTGGCAATATCTCAGATCAGATATTTCAGTAGGTAATAGATTATGGTATGACTAGTTGTGTTTGCTTAGTTTAACTTGCTAAATAAGCTCCCTGAGGGCATGGACTTATTTTATTTACTTTCATATCTTCTGTACTTAGTATAGTGCCTCAAATATTATAAACTTTCAGTAAATATTTTTGTCCATATAAAGTTAATAAAATAGGTTTAATTTTATAACTGGTACATGTGACTATTATATATTTTTCTATTTTGCTTAAAGAATGCAATTTTCAGTTATATAAAATCCGTCATTTCTTTTGACTCACAGAAGATTACAAAAAGATATTATATTTAGTTATATACCTTTAGGACCTTTTTGTATCAGGATTTCTTTAGCAAATCTTTTTTTTATGTCAGCATATTACGGGGGTACAAATGTTTAGGTTACATATATTGCCTTTGTCCTACCCGACTCAGAGCTTCAAGCATGTCTATCCCCAGATGGTACGCACTGCACCCATTAGGTGTGAATATACCCATTCCCTCTTCCCCCCTCCCACCTGCCCAATACCCGATGAATGTTACTACTATATGTGCCCTTAAGTGTTGATCAATTAAGTCAGTTAATACCAATTTGATGGTGAGTACATGTGGTATTTGTTTTTCCATTCTTGTGATACTTCACTTAGTAGAATGGGCTCCAGTTCTATCCAGGATAATACAAGAGGTACTAGATCACCATTGTTTTTTGTGGCTGAGTAGAACTCCTTGATATACATATACCACATTTTATTAATCCGCTTATGTATTGATGGCCACTTGGATTCTTTCCCCATCTTTGCAGTTGTGAATTGTGCTGCTGTAAACAATCTAATACACATATCTTTTTTTTTTTGAGACAGAGTCTCACTTTATTGCCCAGGCTAGAGTGAGTGCCGTGGCGTCAGCCTAGCTCACAGCAACCTCAAACTCCTGGGCTCAAGCAATCCTGCTGCGCAGCCTCCCAAGTAGCTGGGACTACAGGCATGTGCCACCATGCCCGGCTAATTTTTTCTATATATATTAGTTGACCAATTAATTTCTTTCTATTTATAGTAGAGATGAGGTCTCGCTCTTGCTCAGGCTGGTCTTGAACTCCTGAGCTCAAAGGATCCGCCCACCTCGGCCTCCCAGAGAGCTAGGATTACAGGCTTGAGCCACCGCGCCGGCCCACATATCTTTTTTATCGAGTGTCTTTTGTTCTTTTGGGTAGATGCCCAGTAATGGGATTGCTGGATCAAATGGTAGTTTTACTTGTAGCAATTTGAGGTAGCTCCATATTACTTTCCACAGAGGTTGTACTAGTTTGCAGTCCCGCCAGCAGTGTACGAGTGTTCCTGTCTCTCCACAACCATGCCAACATTTATTGTTTTGGGACTTTTTGATAAAGGCCATTCTCACTGGAGATAAGTGATATCCCATCGTGGTTTTGATTTGCATTTCTCTGATGATTAGAGATGTTGAGCATTTTTTCATATGTTTGTTGGCCATTAGTCTATTTTCTTTGGAAAAGTTTCTGTTTATGTCCTTTGCCCACTTTTTGATAGGGTTGTTTGATTTTTTTTTTTTACTGATTTTCCTGAGTTCTATATAGATTCTAGTCATCAGCCCTTTATCGAATGCGTAGCATGTGAATATTTTCTCCTATTCTGTAGGTTGTCCGTTTGCTCTCATGACAGTTTCCTTGGCTGTGCAGAAGCTTTTTAATTTGATCAGGTCCCATTTATTTATTTTTATTGTTGCTGTGACTGCCTTTGGGGTCTTGTCCATAAATTCTTTGCCTAGGCCAATGTCTATAAGAGTTTTTTCAACATTTTCTTCTAGAATTCTTATAGTTTCACGCCTTAGGTTTATGTGTGTTATCCACCATGAGTTGATTTTTGTGAGAGGTGAAAGGTGCGGATCCTGTTTTGTTCTTCTATGTGACATGTGGCTATCCAGTTTTCCCAGCACTATCTGTTGAATAAGGATTCTTTTCCCCATTGTATGTTTTTCTCTGCTTTGTCAAAGATGAGATTGGCTATATTAGGATGGTTTTATCTTTGGGTTTTCAGTTTTGCTCCATTGGTCTATGTCTCTGTTCTTGTTCCAGTACCATGCTATTTTAGTTACTATAGCCTTGTAATATAGCTTTAAGTCTGGTAAATTGATGCCTGTCAATTTGTTCTTTTTGCTTAAGATTGCTTTTGCTATACAGGGTCTTCTCTGGTTCCATACAAAGCGTAGAATTATTTTTTCTAGATCTGTGAAAAATGATGTTGGTATCTGTACTACCCAAAGTAACCTATAGATTCAATGCATTTTTTGCAGATCTCGAGTTCTTTAGCAAATCTTTCATGGTTGGTTTCCAATTGCTAAAGGTTTTCATTGCTTGAGTAACTTCCTGTTCATATTATAGCAGTGGCTTGCTATGTATATTCTCTAACACAGTGCGTCAGTATTGATTTGCTGTGTCCCAAATTTGTCAACTAATGACAACAAAGGAGCCAAAAATACACAATGAGGAAAGGATAGTCTCTTCAATAAATGGTGTTGAGAAAAGCGGATATCCAAATACAAAAAGTGAAATTGAATCTTTATGTTACACCATACCCAAAAATCAACTCAGACTGGGTTAAAGACAAATGTAAAACTGAAACCATAAAACTCCCAGAAGAAAACAGGAAAAAGCTCCTTGACATTAGCAATGATTTTTTAGATACCACACCAAAAGTTGAGGCAGCAAAAGCAAGGATAAACAAGTGGGACTATATCAAATGAAAAAGCTTCTGCACAGCAAAGGAAACAGTCTACAAAATGAATAGGCAGCCTATAGATTGGGAGAAAGTATTTGCAAGCCATACATCTGATAAGGGGTTAATATCTGAAATTAAAAAGTAACTCACACAACTCAAAAACAAAACAAAAAACTTAATTAAAAACTGGACAAAGGACCTGAATAGACATTTTTCAAAGAAGACATAAAAATGGCTAACAGATATATGAAAAGCTGCTCAACATTACTAATGATCAGGGAAATACAAATCAAACCACAGTGAGATATCACCTCATACTTATTATTAAGATGGCTGTTACCAGAAAGATAAGAGATAACAAATGTAAGTGAAGGTGTGGAGAAATGGAAACTCTGGTACTGTGTTGGTGGGAAAATGTGCCAAGCTATTATGGGAAACAGTATGAGCATGGAGATTTCCTCAAAAAATTAAAAGTAGAACTGTGGGCTGGTTGCAGTGGCTCACACCTGTAATCCTAGCACTTTTGGGAGGCTAAGGTGGGAGAATCGCTTGAGGCCAGGAGTTCAATTCCAGCCTAAGCAAGGGTGAGACCCATCTCTACAAAACACAGAAAACAATAGTCAGGTGTTGTGGTGCATGCCTATAGTCCCAGCTATTAATACTTGGGAGGCTGAGGCAAGAGGATGGCTTGAGCTCAGGAGTTTGAGGTTGCAGTGAGCTATGATGATACCACTGCAGTATAGCCTGGCAGACAGAGCAAGACCTTGTCTCAGAACAAAACAAAGCAAAATAAAAGTAGAACTATGATAAGATCCAGAAATGTTTCTTCTGGGTATATACTCAGAAGAAATGAAATCATTACTTCGAAGAGATTATTTGTATTCCTACATTGATTGTAGCATAATTCATGATAGCTAAGATATGGAAACAACCTAAGTGACCTAAGTGTCAGTCGACAGATTAATGGATAAAGAAATTGTGAGATATATCTATGTAAATAGATAGATAGAGATAAGTGGGTGTGTGTATATATAATAAATATAAACAGAGAGTCTACATAGATTATTCAGCCCTAAAAAGAGAGATCTTCCATTTCTGACAACATGAATGAACATAGAGGACATTATGCTAAGTGAAATAAGCCAGACACAGAAAGAAAAAAATATTACCCGATCTCATTTATATGTGCAATCTAACCAAAGAGTGATACGTAATCTTGGTGGCCTGGGTTTTATTTCTTCGGGATATCAGTTATCTAAAACTCATCAAATCTTCTTAAAGACTTTTCTATTAGTATTTCATGATATTATAAATCATTTCATCTATTTGTTTGGAACTTGGGTACTTTGACATGCAATGACCATAGGCCATCTGTGTGTTATTCAAAGAATTGTGAGCTTTCTGAGGCAAGTGAAATCTGTAAGAAAATTTATAAGTCATTTGTAATACATTTTAATAATATGGAAGCTTATGATTCCACGCCTACCTTAGAAACAAAATCAAGAAATCATTCTTTATTTAAGCTAGAAAATGTATTTTGTTTAAATTGTACCAAGAATGAATCCAACATTTGCTTGGTTGTGGAGAAATAGACAATCTCATGTATTAGTGGTGTAAGTTGACACAGCTTTCTGGAAATACATAACAATATCAATTACATTTAAAAAACAAAAAAAAAAAGTTTTATGTTCTTTGATCCAGAAACTGAATTTCTAGGTATTATCCTACTTAACAAAGACTTAAAAAACATCAAATATAGTCATTGCTTTTTTAATAGCAAAATTTCTATTTAACAATGGAAATATTAAAGTTGTAAACTTTCCTCTTAATATAGCTTTTGATGTAGCCCATAGATTATATGTATGTAACAGTATATGTAACTTTCCTATTATTTAAATATTTTGTAAATATTCTGTAATTTCCCCTTTGAATTATCCTTTGGCCTAATTTATTTATAATATTTTAAATATGTAGATATATATTTTCTAAGTAGCTAGGTGTTTTGTTTGTTTCTTCCTTTATTAGGTATTTTAGTTTTATTGCATAGTAGTTAGATGGTTAGATGTGTTATTTTTAGTGTGAGGAATTTGTTAGAATTTTCTTGATGACCTAATATGTGGTGGCTTTTTGTAAATGTTCTGTGGACAAAGTAGGTCGATTTTTATGTGTCCGTTAGATCATCATTATTAATAATATTCAGTGCCTTTCTATTGTTAGTCTCCAGACTTCTTTTTATAATTTATTTTTAAATTTAAAATAAGAACATAATAGTCGTTTATCTTTATAAGGTATATGTGATATTGTGTTACAGGCATACAGTGTGAATTAATAATGTGAATTAATCAACTCAGGGTACTTGGGATATCCATTATCTCAGGCATTTAATATTTCTTTGTGTTAGGAACATTTCAGTTCCACTCTTTCAGTTATTTTAAAGTATACCCTAACTTATTGTTGATTATATCACTTTCTTATGCTACAAAATATTGTTCATTGTATCTAACTAACTATATTTTTGTGCCCATTAACCATTACCACTTTATTGCCCCTTCCCTGCTACCCTTCCTAGCTCTGGTAACCATCATTCTACTTTCTGTCTCCATGAGATCAATTGTTTTTAAAATTTAGCTCCCACATATGAGTGAGAATGTATGAGATTTGTCTGTGCTTGGCTTATTTCATATAACATAATGTTCTTCAGTTCCATCCATATTGTTGCAAATGGTACACTTCTTTTGATCACAGACTCTCTTCAGTAAATATTTGAGAACTCACACTCATGCCTGCCCTAGTAAAACCCCAATCCTGGTTAAATCTCATTCTTTGCCTGTTACATGGCTGGAGAAAACACAATCAAGCTGACCAGTCTTCAAATTTATAAGCAAGAACTTCAAATAGTCCCCTTAGTGCTGCCTAGCTATTCTAGAACATTTGAAATTTATTTTTTAAAAAATATCCATTTTCCCACCATACTTAATGATTATTTAAACCTTTTTCTCTCTCCTCAAACCTTTTTCTCTCTCCTCAAACATCTTGCACATCTTCCCTTTTCCTGGTTCACTGGTTCTGGAGGTTCACCTCATCTTGTTTCACTGAGAAAAAAGAAGCAATCGGAAGAGTACTCCACAAGCTCCTACAGTAGTACTGATACACATTATCAGCACAAAACAATGCTGTAATTTCTCTTGTCTTAAAACAAACAGAAAAGCTTCCAGCTACGTTTTTCTACTCTCCTTTAGAATAAAACTTCTTCAAAAGAGGTTGCATTTGCTCTCCTCCCAGTCTCTTCAGAACGCACTTGAATCATGCTTTCATCCTCAGTATGCTACAGAAATTGCTCTTGTTATGGTTAGTAATAACCTGTATTTTTATACACTGATCTTGAACTTCCAGCCTCCAGAACTGTTAGAAATATATTTTTATTGTTGAAGCCACCCATTCTATGGTATTTTATTATGGCAGCCCTAGCAGACTATGACAAAAGGAATACTGTACTTCCCATATCCTACTCTTCTGTCTCCTTACTCTGCTATATTATGGTTCATGGTACTTACTATCCTTGATTTTTTATATGTTTGTTTTTTGTCTATCTTCCCTAATAGAATGTAAGCTCCAGGAGGTAAAAGCTTTGTTTATTTTGTCGACTGCAATATCTCCAGTGCCCAGAACAGAATGTAACTATAGTAGATGCTCAGTTAATATATATTCTATAAACAAATTAATAATAAAGAAAATATTTCCCAACATCTGGAGATCATAGGTATTTCATCATTTGGAAAGCACTTACTTTCTTATCACCTTTACCTTGAAGAAATA
The DNA here is from genome assembly GCA_008750895.1 of Mirza zaza. Classification (NCBI taxonomy): domain Eukaryota; kingdom Metazoa; phylum Chordata; class Mammalia; order Primates; family Cheirogaleidae; genus Mirza; species Mirza zaza. Next base: position 24,354 of record VSMD01054773.1, read on the forward strand.
TATAAATTGTGTTTATTTTTTCAAAAATACGTATTACAGTGTCTAATGGTCATTGTAGAACAGAAAAGTTCAGCAAACATTCAGTTGTCTTTAAGTTCTAGAACACCATTAATTACTTTGGAGATAACCTCTGAACCTTTGGGTGGTATAAAGGATTTTTATATTCATTTTACATCTCAATTCAAAGTATTACAAAGATTCTACTATTGATTATATCATTTTAATTGACCATAGCAAAGCTATCCTCCTATACCAAGTAAAGTGCAATTAATTACAGTATCCTCATAATAGTAGTAGTGCTAACAGAGTCATGTGTAGCACTTACTACATGCCAGATACTGCTATTCTAAACCCTAATATATGTATTATCTAATGTATTCTTTCCTTCACAGTCTTCCCATGGGGTAGTTTCTATCACTATGCTAACTTTATAGATGAGGACACTGAAGCACAGAGAGTAGGTAACTTGCCAAGGCTCAGTTACAAAATGAAAAGTGTTAGTAAGGGAATCTCATGGGTACATGCCTTATCTGGAAAAAGAAAATAGTGGGAAAGTTTTATACTTCTTCCATTCTGGCCTTTATCTGGAATAAATTCCTCGAGTTTTGCTGTATATGGTGACTAGCCTCCCTAATTTCAAGTGTAATAAAGATATTTTCCTTTCTTTTTGCTGTTTTTCTTTCAGCCATGTCAGTTAATTTCTGAACAGAATCACATTTTGAAAGATAATGAATTTATCATATTTGTTTTACAAATGTTAAACCTCATTATCTTAAGTCCACAATTTTTAAAACCATAGTTGATAAGAGATTACTGTGTCTTCTTTCAAAATTTTTAAAAACACATCAAGGGCCAAGGACACTCAGTTATTTACATATTAGTGTGAATCAGATTGCTTACCTCTTAATCATTCGCTGAGAAGGACTTTCTTTAAAAATTTTTGGTTGGCAAGGAGTAGCGATAAAGTAGTTTTGAACTTTAGAGAAATATGAGGAGTAGGAAATATTAAGTGATGTGCTGTATTTGTGGGAAAGAGAAAATTCTGGAGAGATGTTGGGAAGTTGAGAAGATTTCAGAAATAAAGTGAGAAGATGTCAAAGACCAATTTTATGTTTTCGAAATTTTGCCAAATACTGGTCCTGTGGAAAGAGGACAGAATTTTTGTAATTGATTAATTATGGCCTTTTGTATAGTCCAAGTATATATGAGTTAAAGAGATTTTTGTAGATTACTTGGGAACCTAACTACCATTTAATAAAATGTTTTATGGGAAGATATATTTGTAGGATGTTGTATTTGTACCAAACTTAAAAGATAAAACATTTTTATGAATTGGATTCTGTATTTTAGTTTTAAATGTAAATTTTTATGCAATCACAAATTTTCAGTGAGACAGAACTGCTTGTCATCCCTAAAAACTCTTCCATCAAGCTTTTCTCTGGGAATAGAAAACTTGCATCAAAAATTAATTTTGAGTAAAACTTGGCACCTCTTCCTTATTTCTTATGAGGTTATTTAGGAAGATCATATGTCCCACTGAGTAAAGGACTTTGCAGTGATCTTTAGGCCTTTATATAATTTATGTTAATGTTTCTGGCAATGTCCTGATGGTAATTAAAAGATGTATATTAATTAAATGTGCCACTTGTAAAAAAAAGTGTTGTTCACATATGGGAAAGAGGTCAGTTTTCTTAGAATGCTGAAACAAAGTTGTCATGGGGAGGTGTATTTCAATGGGAGTTACCACTGTTCTTTCTGTGATTGGTTTACAGACTGTACAGAGATTGTGGATTCATGCAGACTGGGGATCACAAAGAAGCTAAAAATGTATTCACTCATATTCTATTTGCTATATTATTTAGAAAAACTCTATACATAGAAAATTTCTCGTGTTGTGTTTATCTTCTGATCAACCTAAAGATTGGAATACAACTGGACCTCAGGAATTATGACTCAGACACCAATGAAATAACATTTTTATTCACTGTTTCTGATTTCTGCTTCTCTCTACATAGGCTTAATTTTTCTCTCCCTGTTGAGCTATGTTTTTTACCTGAGGGTGATGTGCCTCCAGCAGTTTCCAAGTTGGCTTCATCTCCTTGAAAGAGACAGGCCCAACTCATTGGATTAGTAATCTCAAACCTCAGGAAATGGCCTCTCATTTACCCAATTTGTGTCAGGGTCCATGCCTGGATCTGGCAGTGTGGCTAGAAGGTAGGGTTATGTTGTGCCTCTCTAACATGAAGGGTTGTGGATAACCTTGCGGAGATGGAAGCAAGAGTAGACAGACAGTGCCTTACCTGCTTACTACACCAGACCATCCATACGATTCATCCACTCAACATTCATAACATGCGCATGTGTATAGTAGGTTGATCTTGAGACTTTCAGTGTTTTATTTCAAAAACAATTTTCATAATCTAAATCTAATTTTCTTAAAAAAAGAAAACTACAGGGGATACTGTACAGTTATCTTAGACTTAAAGGAAAATAGCTAATGAAAGAGTAAATATAAAATCCCACTAAAGTTCACAGAATAACAAAGAAAGTAAAATGTGCTTCCAGTCAAACTCTTTCTCTTAAAAAAATATCCTCACTAACACTAAAACATTTCTATAAAAAATTTCTTCAAATATGTTATTTTAAATACTATATTACTTAAGCAAATATTTAAATACTATATTAGTTTCTCTGAATACTTGACTTGAATTAAATTCTACCTGTCTGCCAAGTATGTTGAAACCCTAAATCCATTTTCATTTGCCAGGTTAAATGTTTATTTTGTTTTCCCACATAATATGTTCTTTGAAGTGTCACAAGCATACTAAACCTGATTTCTTTTTAATAAGGACATGACAGGGTTTTTTTTCTTTTTCTTCAGTTAATGGGATAGGATATGCATCTCTCAAGGAATATGTAAAGGTATGTTCACATTCCCTACCTACTGATAGTACCTATTGCTTTGGTTAGCTGTTAGAAAACAGGCATTAACTTTGTTAAAGGAAGTTCAAAATGTGTCCATTGGATTTAACATACAGTTTTGAAGCCTCGCTTTTATTTCCTTAAAATCAGAATAACAAAGACTTTTCTTGTACTGTAGAATGTCTGCCTTACCTAACAAGTCAACGAAAAACTGTGAGGCTACGATGATTTGGAAATAACTGATATTATTTAATTGTAGTTTCCCCTTTCTAAAGCTCATCCATGCTTATGGGACTCAAACATCCATTTAAAGTTATTTTTCATACTTATTTTCAAAGAACATTGACATGCATTTGAATATTTTAATCTCTTAGGTATATATCTCTGAGAAACAACTATTTGATAATGCCTTTCAACATGTATTTTATTTATTTTAAAAAGACATTTAGCCTTTATATGAAATCACATAGTGGTTTGAGGGGTGGAGAACCTGTGGCCTTCTGATTTCAAATTTGTTCTTTTTTGAGCACCAAAGGAGGAAAGAAAAGCTTTATCTTTCTCTGCTGCACTCCTTTTAATAAAAGGATTTGTTCTGTAAAATTTGTATTTAGTCAAAAGGCCACACTTAAGGACTTAGAAGGCCACAGGTTCCCCATCCCTGGGAGCATCTTGAGGAGAAGCTATTTGAGGCCATAACGGTAGTGATTTTTCTATCTTTTCATTGCCCTGATAAAAAGTATCTGGATTCTTTTTTGTTTTCCCTCTACCTATTATGCCTCCGAATTCCTTAAATCAGGGGAAAAGTCCTTCTGTGTAGGATGATAGGAAAGAGAGGAGACTAGTACAAAGTTGATGCTGTAGAATACATGGAAAAATAGCTGTATCATTGCTACAGGTGAAGTGGTTCTAACACATTTACAGTTTTGAAATATCTCAGAAGTTAGGAACCTTATGGCTTCTTTCAGTGATATTTCTTCTATATAAAGAATCATTGCAAATAGTCTGAGAGTATTTCCCAGTGTAGACTTGAACAGGTTATCTGATCTCTTAAATCTTAGAACCCATGGCTATTAAATATTTCTAAAGATTTTAGGACTTGCCTGAGATAGAAGGTATACACAGAACCATGGAATGTCAGAGCTATGTTAAAGAAGAGAGAACTCAATCACAGAGAGATGAAGTGACTTAACCTAGAAATTCCCATCATGTGTTAGAGGTAAAACCAAGACCCAGAGTCCAGTTCTTCTGATTCCCAGGTCAGCATTCTCATCACTCACTCTAATCTTTCTCTGATGGTATAAAATGTCTCTCAAAGGGGTGGGGAACCTGCAGCCTCAAGGCCACATGTGGCTCTCCAGAGCCCGAAGTGCAGCCCTCAACTGAATCCAAACTTCACAGAACAAATCCCTTTATTAAAAAGATACATTCTGTAAAATTTGGATTCAGTCAAAAGGCCACATTCATGGATCCAGAAGGCCACGTGTGGCCCCAAGGCTACAGGTTCCCCCCCCCCATGTGGGGTGGCTTTTTGTTTGTGTCTTTCCCATCAAAATACAACCACAAAAATGCAGAACATCTTGAGAAGTATGTAATTTTGGGGGTTTTTGTAATTTTAAGTTTCTCATTAAAAAGTGAAGCAATATTTTTCATGTATTATGGCCTTTTCATTAAAATCCATCCTGCATTTATTTACATCCAGCTCTGAAGATATTGTTACTTTCCAGTTCCTTGTTCTTAGGATCACTTCACCCCTTACATCCCCAGTCTACTTCAGTCATCTTTGATCTCTTTGATGAAGTTTCAGATTGATGGCTTTTCATTAGTTATATCTAGGCTTCTAGTAAAGGGTTAGAATATAATAGGTTAAGAGCAATGATCCATCCCACCAACTGGCATTTATGCAAAATGGCAAGGCATTTAAGTAACCATTGGAGTGAATCATTTGTCAACCCCTTTTTCATATCACTTGTCTTCCTTGAGTTGTTGTTATGTTAACCCTAAGGTATAAAGAGATTAAATGTGACTAAATCTGTTTCTTCCTAGACTAGTGCTGCTTAATCTTTTTTGGAGTTAGGACAGTACTAATGGTTATTTGTTTGATTTAATGTTGCCCTCTCCTTATCCCCTGAATGTACTCCATGAAGTTTAAAAATACATAAAAATAAATTACATTTAAGAAAGTGTTTGTCAATGTGACAGAAGAGGATCCTCATTCTTAAACTCATTAGAGACTCCTATCACTACTGAAAAATCAGTTCTGGAAGTCAGTATGATGGACCACATAAATATAATGAATTTTATACCTCAATCATATACCACCATGGTAGAGACAGCTAGCTACTTCCATTCAATATCTATGCTATCCTTCCTATACCACAAGACTCTGATTTGTAGTTGGGTATTTTGCCATCTTGACAAAATACCACATTTCTCTTTTTTACCTTGAAGCTCGATTTGGTCATACAACTGAGTTGTGGCTAATAAAATATAAGCATAAATATTCTGTGGTACTTCCTAGTACACTGAGTCCTCACCTAATACCATCATATGGCAGGTCCTCAATAACTTCCTTTCCTTCAACATCGTTTCATTATAACATTGATGAGAGGAAAAAAAAATATTTTTGTTATATGTTATTTCACTTAATACTATAGTTAATACTACAGTTCCAAGAACCTGTCAACTACATGAAGTCAGGGCTTACTCTAATTTTCTTTAAAGAGAAGGGCTACACCCTCTTCTTTCCTTCCTGCATTTGTGTGTTTTATTCAGTTGTGGTGGCTAGAGCTTTTGAAGCCATACTGGGTTAAGAAATGCCAGAGCAGATGCTGGAGACTGAGGCCCTGATGACTTCAATGAGTGTTTATGTCAAGCCTGAATACTTATCTTCAGAATTCACTTATGTGAGAAACAGTAAACTTATATCTTGCCAAAGCAACTATAATTTTGGGTTCAATTGTAGGTAGCCAAAAATAATCTTAACTAATAAAACCTGAGAATGAGTCACCTGGGTTGATAAGAATAAACTTCTAGAAAGTAATTAGTTTCTTAAAGTAGACCTGGTCTGATATAAAAATTGTTCTAGTTAACAGTCTGATAAATGGAATTAATCTGATAGTTCTAACCTGCTTGGGAATGATTGGATTCTGTTTTGCCTGATGCTTGTAGAAATCCAGGTTCTTTCATGCAATCTATTTCTAATTTGTGCCAATGAAATTAACTCATAAGTTCATAAGTTGTGAAACAAGCTTTTTGTAACACATTATAAGAGCAGATAATTCTTAGCTGTCCATGTGAACTCATCATCTTTTAATGTGTCAAGGACACTGTAGAAATGGCTCATCCTAGTCCTCTGACACAAGGTTTTGTGTGGTCTCTTACTGTTAGTTCCAAAGTTCCCCTTAACCTTTTACCTAGGACATTGACTTTTTCCCCCTTATTAATTCTTTCTCAGATAATTGACAAAGTAAATCTTTTTATATTGAAGGAATATTTTGTCAGGGGCTATTATTTTCAAAGAATAGTCATAACCATAGAACAAGTTTGTTAATATCTTAATGTATTTCAGCCTAAGACTCACACTAATTTGAAGACAATCAAAACAGATCATCAAAAGGTTAGAGAAATCATTTAGTATTTATTAGTAGTATATTTCCTGTGTCTTAAATTCAGGAATAAAATAGGGAAAAGGATTTGATTTTAGATTTTTTTTGTTAATCAAAATATTCATCTTGCTACTTGAGAAATTAAAATACTATGCTATAGAAAGTAAGTACCATCTGGGCTGTGTGTTTTTCTACCTCCTGTTTTAAAGAACACTATGCAAAGGAGAATATGCAAAGTAACAGGGCATGCTCATTTAACTATATGGGATACCTGATGTAGTAGAACAGAAATATTACTTAAAAGTTGTGTATAAACCAAATTGTAATTTATCATTTTGTAAATGTACCAGGAAGAAACCAATATAAAAGACTTTTAAGAGGATTGCTCTTGTGCTATGAAGAATTTTAATTTGTTATTTTGGAAAGATCATATTTTCATTGTGTAGATTTCTGTTACTTATTTCAGTGTTGTCTGTGTATTTTGTTTTTAATCCAACTGCAACATTGGGCAATGTAGTAATAAAACCTGTTGCCCCAGGGGTCATCATAGTTATTGGCCTACTATGACTGGCTAAATTCTCCTCTCTCCCCACTTCCACTCTCACCATGCTCTTCCCATGTGGCTCTTTCTTGTTGCTTCTTATTCAGTGGAAGAGGATGACCCTTCCAGACAGATGAGACTATGCTTATGTCACAACAGTGTGTTCCCATTTAAAACCTACAAACTAACATACACACACAAGTACTATACATATTCTCAGAATGTTTAGCCAATGTAATTATTCCCTTGGCATCATTTTCCTAATCAAGGATATGAGTCATCACAGAAGATTATAATATCTTTGTTATAGAATGACAACATTTTTAATCTTTTACCAAGCTGTTTGTGATATGCCTGTCTTCTTTCCGATGTGCTCTTTAGGCTGCTTGTTATTATGACCAGAACATAGGCTTTGGGTCAGACAGACCTAGGTATTCAAATCACATTTCCATCCCTTATCCAAGGTGTGATACTGACCTGGACAAGTTACTTAATGTTTCTGAATCTCAGATCCCTTATCTGGACCTACATCTTAAGACTGTTGGGAAGGATTTGTGATGACATATGGATGTTTAAGAAATGGTGAGCTGTCATTGACAAAATCTTTATTAAAATATACAGTGTGGCAAAAGTCTTATGGATATACATAAAGTGGAATTCAGTTTAGAAATAATCTGCCCTTCATAGTGACTAGAATCAGAACCAAAGAATTGACAGCATATATAAGATCGAGTTATTGGAAAATGTTTAATATAACATTAACTGCTATCCCCCAGTAAATGACTCCAAAAGAGTAGCCTATATCTTCAATAGATACTATGTAAGATAATTCCATGACATTTGTCCACTTATATTTTATTAAGCAGCACATTTATTTTATACATTTCTAGAATCATATCAAAACTGCACATAGCTCAAATGTGAGGGTTTTCAATTCTATAAATAAAGTCAATTTCTTATCGTGGCCACTAAACAGCCTTTCAGATAGAATTTTTTAGATTATTGTGAAGCTTATAAATTTCCAGAGTTGTAACATATAGTATTAATGTCAAGTGAACTCTGGATAACTTTACTTGATCAGATAGAAAATTTTATATCTGAGAAAAAGGAGTTGTGTTATAAAAGTCGGCATTTTAGTAGAAAGAGCACTGGTTTTAGAATAGAAATCTTAACTCTTTCTGGCAGTGTGCTTTACCTTGATGAAAAACCACAGAAACCCTCATTCAAGTACCAAACAGACCTGACCCTGCTTAGCTTATAAGATCAGATATGATGATGTGGGGTGGCGAGGCCGGGTGAAGAGTATATAGGAACTCTGTACTAGTTTTTCTGTAAATCTAAAGTTATTCCAAAGTAAAAAAAAAATTTTTTTTTTAAAGCTAGAGAACCAGAGAGCTTCAGTTTCTCATCTATAAAATGGACATGATCATAATAGCTGATCTTCCTACCTGACAGTTGTTGAGAGGATACACATGTAAGGCAATACAGATAAAACTTAAGAATGTTGCTGTTCTCTGCTATGATTCTCTTCACTTGACTTTACCCATTTTACCACCTCTAATGTTCCCTTCCTCTTGCTGCCAAAGTAGTCTTTTGCTTCTTTAAAGCTTTTGTGGTTACTTTATTTAAGGTGAAACACTGCCTTACATTGCCAAATTACTAAAACAATCCTCCTTTCATCATCTTTCTTTGTAATCCATTACACACCCTCTGTGGCATGCCTTCTTTAAGCCTTCTTACTTAAGAACTGGGCCTAATGACCACTGACATTTAATCAAATAACTGTTATAATATATTTACTCATGAGTAAAGGCTGAATAAAATTTGGGCACTGACATCTAAGAGGATGGGAATTTCATCATCAAATATCTTAACAGAAACCATTTTGTTAAATAACCATAATTACAGGTTTTTCATTTATGATTGCAGGGGATTTTGCTATTCTGCATTCTTTGAAGCCCAAGGGGCAACCACTAAGTTCAGGCTACTTGAAATACCAATACTCAAGTATAGCTAGGGCTTCTTTAGGAGATAAGTCCCCACAAGACTTTATCATTTAAAGATTTTACACCTACGTATTTTAAAGATAATTTCTGGTTCTTTTTTAAATTTTTAAAAAATTAAGTAGACTTTTTGGCCAGGTGTGGTGGCTCACGCCTGTAATCCTAGCACTCTGGGAGGCCGAGGCGGGCGGATTGCTTGAGGTCAGGAGTTCAAAACCAGCCTGAGCGAGACCCCGTCTCTACTAAAAATAGAAAGAAATTAATTGACCAACTAAAAATATATATACAAAAAATTGGCCAGGCATGGTGGCACATGCCTGTAGTCCCAGCTACTTGGGAGGCTGAGGCAGCAGGATTGCTTGAGCCCAGGAGTTTGAGGTTGCTGTGAGCTAGGCTGATGCCACGGCACTCACTCTAGCCTGGGCAACAGAGTGAGACTCTGTCTCAAAAAAAAAAAAAAATT
>VSMD01054775.1:0-22828 GCA_008750895.1 Mirza zaza
GGCAGAGTTGAGGGGAGCAACACCTGAACCGGGTCTTGGAGGAGAGAAAGCAAGAGGGACGGGCAGCAAGGCCAGGTGTGTATTTGGAGCACAGAGAGTTGGCTCTTGTGGCTGAAGCACAGGTGGAAGATGATGTTGGAAAGGGACAAGGGGGACAGTTTGTAAAGGGTCCTTTATTCCACGTGAAGTAGCAAATACCCTCCAGGCAGCCTTCTCTCTCCTCATCTTCCTCCTTTGCCCTGGCTCCACCTCAACTAGCCATTGCTGCAATTTCTCCAGACTACCTACCATCCCTAAACTCTCCCTGCCCTCTCCTGCTTCGATAACCTCAATCATGCTGCTCTCTTCTGTCACAACAGGGTCTTCTCTGCTCTGACTCTTCCTGGCAAACATCTGTCTGCTCCAGAACCCAGCTCGAATGCCACTTCTGCCATGAGGCCTTCTAGAAACTCCCAGTAAACTCTTTTTTCTCCCTTATTTGAGCTCACATGTCATCTTTAAATGTTTTCATGTTTACTTTTTTGAATAGTTAATACATGCCTATAGTAAAATTCAGACAATATGAAAATGAAACATATGCCTGCCTCCTGTTCTTCAGTGCCCGGACACGTTCCCAGAGGCAACCACAGTACTAACTTTCTCACGCATTTCCGCAAAGCTATAGCATTATTACATGAATTCATATGCATGTATGTATGAATGCATGTGTGTAAATATTACACACACATGTATTTTTCATCTAAAACTGCAGCATACTGCACTATATTCCCTGATGTCTTTCTTGATATGTCATAAAACATTTTCCTTATCAGATTTTGAGTTGCTTGATTCTTTCTAACGTCCTTTAGCAGAGGACTAAACAATGCCTCCTCAATTATGGCTTTTTTTTTTTTTTTTTTGAGACGAGGTCTAGCTCTGTTGCCTGGACTAGAGTGCCATGGTGCAATCACAGCCCACTGAAGTCCCCAACACTTAGGCTCCATTAATCCTCCTGCCTCAGCCTTCCGAGTAGCTGGGACTAAGGCACATGCCACCCTGACTGGCTATCTTCTTACTTTTTGTAGAAATGGAGTCCTTGCTGTGCTTCCCAGGTTGGCCTCAAAATCCTGGGCTCAAGTGATCCTCTCACCTTAGCCTAGAGCTGGGATTGCAGGCGTGCGCCCCTATGCCTGGCCCTGTGGACTGCACTTAAAGCGCAAACACAACAGGGAATGCGAATGCAAAGTCGGCGTGGCGGCCGTGTGTAGACGCAGCTCCGGGTGGTCAGACCCCTAGACCGAAACTCAGGCTTGAATCCCGACTCTACCACTAACTACGTGGCCTTGCTCGAGCCAGTTAGCCTCCCCAGACCTGTTTTCTCATCTATAAAATGGAGCACTGAACTAGACGGGCTCCAGTTCAACGTTCAACATTCGCAGCTGCTATTTCCTGTTTCCGTGACGCGGCGCTACCCCGTGCTGCCTGAGAGCAGATTTCCACAGAGAAAAGGATGAAGGCCCAGACAGCTTAAACTCCCACCGCAGGTGGCCGTCCCCCACTCCCAGGCTTCTCCGCTGGCCTCGCTGTCCCCAGCCTGCCTCCGCCCGGCCTGGCCCGGCGCGCCTGCGGAAGCACTCGGCTGCCACACTCGGCTGCCACACTCGGCTGCCACGCCCGGCACAAGGGGCCCCGCGAGTGTCCGTCCCTGTGCTCGGTAGCAGCTGTCTTAGATTCACGCAAGACAGAAACAGAATTGGGGTGCCTTTTCCTGGGAACACGTCCCAGTCCAATTTAGAGCCCACAGGCCTAATTCATGACAGAGAAATGGCATGTGACAAAGGCCTCAGAGAGCTCGAGCCCCAGAGAGACCGCCAGGCCCACCGGTGGACCAGCAGCAGCAGAACAGCAGGTGGCCAGCGGGGCCTCGGGGCCAGAGGTGTGTCACTGGGCTCCAGGGAACCCTCGGTTCTCTAAGGCACCCTCATGTCCTCCTAGACAAAAAGGCAGCCACCAGCCACACCGCTCACTTGCCCCCAAATGTGCGCACGCAGGACAGAAGTCCTGGGCTTGGACGAGGCATCTCACAGCCGTGGGACAGCCAGCGATCGCTGACCAGACATCCAGGGAGGAGCAGCCAGCGCAGGCCGAAGCCTGGCGAGCTGCTCACTGACCGCGCTCCCACCTGGAGCTCTCCACCCAGCCTCCACGCACGGCCTCCACACCCCTCTTGTGCTCCACTCGGCTGTTGTCAGCAAGTCTCAAACCAGGGCACAGCCCAGCACCGTGTCTGGCAGCAGGGACTTGCAGAAAGCACACTGCCTGTGGAATTGACTTGCCATTCCTATTCATTTTTGCCCTCTTTTTTTCTCTCCTTTTAAAATACAAGACAAGCTGCTACACTGGAAAACTTTTCAAAGGGGGAAAAAACAACACACCTCTTTTATCATTGAATGCCTTGCTATTAATATTATTAAAAAAATTTAATAATGTGGGGGAAAGTATATTGCAACATTGTTACACAAAAAAAGCAAGTTAAAATCAGTATATGCAACATGATCCTGATTTTTTAGTAAAAATAAAAGAGAAGGTAAAATAAAAGATGCTGACAATGCTCATATCAGTGCAATTACAGATGTGTGTGTATTTATCTATATTTTCCAAATTTCCTTCATAAACATATACTAATTCTGTAACAAAAAATGTTGTAAAATAACGTCTTGTGATTTCTTGTAAAAGAAAATATAAATGTATCCTATAGCTTTTTCCTGGGAAGAAGTAGCATTTTTGGGTATCACTGGATAGACACTTTTAGAAACTGTGGCACGAGAGGCCTGTGGCCTGGCGGAGCCCTGACCAACAATGCCCTCTGGGCGCCCGCGCCTGGCGGGCAGGGCAGCAGGTCTCCTGCGCTGCAGGTGCCCTTCCCTCCGCGGGAACTCACAGCAGGGCTCTTCCATATGCCACTCAAAGTTGAAAAAAGAAAAGAAAAACAAAACTTAGACTAGTCCAGTGATTTGGATTGTGTCTAGCTAGGAAAATTTCTGACTGTGCTGAGATCCCAGGAGAATTGGTTTCCTGTGTGACGCCACAGGATCCCACTGTTAGGGTTCATGGGAACTTCTCTTTTGTCATTGAGACCAGAATGGTCAAGTTGGTTGAAATCTAAAATACCATCTAATCCTGCCCCCAAATTTTAGTTACCTGATTACCATGTTTGTTGTTTTTGCCGTATACCTGCATCTTCCCTGAACTATTATTTACTTGGTATGTTTTAAAGATCAACTCTAATGAATTCATGTGATCTTGCCCTAAGCAATAAAATGTATGACATCACAGATTTGATTGTCAATTATATTTTTTTCTGAAAACATTAAAATAAATAAATATTAAAAACTTTTTTTAATGTTTGCCCTTAAAAAGATCTTATTTACCACCATTGATATGCATACTGTAGTTGGGGAAATATATAGCCAATCTAATCTTCAAAGTTTTCAGTTGAGAAAACTGACACCCAGAGAAACAAACCTCTTGCCTAATGACTCAGATCTGTGTGGGAAGGACTTATGTTTTTTGTTTGGTTAGTTGGTTTATTTCTTCTTTCCTCTCTACAAAAAAATAATTCAGCTAGCCTTGAGCCAAACAGACAAATAATCCTTGGAGCAGGCTAATCTGGCTCTCATTTGTTGATAAAGGAGAAACACGAGGAAGTTACAATAATCTTCTGATCGATCTCTCCTGATGGGACCAAGAAACAGAGGAGTCATTATTTCATAAGAGTAGCATTATGCTATTTTGGCCCTTGGTTTAGTCATTATGTAATCGAATAAGTCACTTTCATAACTTATTGCTACTGCAGATTTAATATTACCTATATTCAGAACAAATAAAATGCTTATTAAAGAAAATTGAAATAATCCAGTTTGTCAATCATATAAAATCCCAAAAACACAACTCATAGACATTTTCCTTCTCATTTTGCAAGAAATACAGGATAATTTTATTTCAGTGCGATTTTGATAGCAATAAACTAACCTGTTACCTAGTTAGCAAAATATTATTCTAACTAAATTCATGTTCTGATCACCCAAAATCAGGTTTAAAAAACTCCTTAAAGTTTTTAACAGCTGAGACTCAAATAAACAGCTTCAGACTAACAAGGATAAAGGCTACATTTTTAATGATCAAACATTGTTATCCAATAATGGCAAGCTATACTTTTTGCCTCAATCTTCCTTCTTTTTTTTTTTTAATTTGTTTTTTGGTGGCATTTGTTTGTTTGCTGAGACAGAGAGTCTCACTCTTGCGCCCAGGCTGGAGTGCCGTGGTGTCCTCACAGCTCACTGCACCCTCAAACTCCTGGCCTCAAGCGATCCTCCCATCTCAGCCTCCCAAATTGCTGGGATTACAGATGTGAGCCACCATGCCTGGCATTAATCTTCCTTCTAAAGAAAAAAAAAAAAACCTTAAAATGTTTAAAACATAAAAACCATCTTCTTAAAAGTATGAAAGAGATGAAAATATAGACAGGAACTGTCAGGCTAAAACCTAAGAGAAAAGGAGAACCCAGTGAGATTAACAATGTTTGTAAACTGAAAGAAATGAATGAAAAATGAAAAATGGGCCAGGCGTGGTGGCTCACGCATGTAATCCCAGCACTTTGGGAGGCCGAGGAAGAAGAATTGCTTGAGGCCAGGAGTTCAAGACCAGCCTGAGCAACATAGAGAGACCTCATCTGTACAAAACAAAGAAAAAAGAAAAATGAGCTGCAGATGGCCTCATGGTGCAAGGAGGGCAGAAGTCCAGTCCAGTATCCACAGAGTGGTGTAGTGGGCACTGGAGACTCACAAGGGGGAGGAGACAGTCACCTGTGGGGTACAATACATATTAATCAGGTGACTGGTACACCAGCAGCCCAGACTCTACCACTGCACAACACATACGCTTAACAGAATTCGACTTGTACCTCCTAAATATATAAAAATAAAGAATTTTAAAAATTCTTTTAGAAGTCCAGAGTCTACCCAAGGTGGATAAGCCAATGGACCCGACACAGACGTTTGGCAGGACTCCAAAGGGCACACTGTCAGGGAAAGGGGGTCAGAAGTAATCCTGCCCCTCCCTACCCCAAGAAACTGGAGAGAGGCAGTACCTAGATTACATTTAGAGAAGGGAGGGAAGGCAGGGAGGGGGAGATGGAGGGAGGGAGGGGACAAGAAAAGATGTACAGTCCTTGAAAGATTGGAATCCACCTAGGCACCTGGCAAAAGTTTTCAAGTCTCTCTAAAGGAGCACATTTTTACCCTAAGCTTTGGAAAATGCATACAAATAATTTTACAAGGACAGTGATGAGTGTACAAAGACAGCACCTTTATTATCTTAAGGCACATGTTACTACCTAAAGTAAGAGAGACAAAAGTAGAAGAGAAATTATTTTGGTCTTCAAAATTAGCGGCCTCCTATTCCCCCATTCTTAAGATGTCAGTTTGGCACCCACTTTTGACAGCATCGATGTCTGATGAGAGGAGCCTTGCTGGATATATGTGCTGCAGTTTTAAAGAAAATGGGCTGCCTTACCTGGCAGTTCTTATCACTGAATGAATTTGCCAGAGCTCTTGGCTTCACCTTACACCCTCAGAAGTCTGCATCCCTCAACCAACAAGAAGGCATCCGACTTTGCCAGATGAAACTCACTTCGATCAAGTCCACAAGACTTGCTTACATACCAGCACGCTAATTCACTTGCTGACCATGAGAAACGCAACTGTCACAAGGACTAGACCACCCTCAGCACGGCCTGTGTACCCTTTGCCCTCGGGGAGAGCTATCAGAAAGCCAAACTGTAAGGAGAAGTTCCCGGTCCGCAGAATGATCCAAGAAGGTGCTTTAGCCTGAGGCCCACTCCCTCCCTATGGTCTTGTCAATGGGACCAAAACACAGGAAGCCCATTGCCAAGACTCCTTCTCCACCGAGAACTCGAGGACGGACGCTGCCAGAGCAAGATTCTCGGCCCTGCTTGTTCCGTGGGTGATCAGCCCTTCTTTCTGATCAATACCTCTGCATTAAATCCAGCTTCTCAGGAGGTGACTCCCTGGTCCCTTTCAGGTACTAGGCTTCCTTTGTCTGGCCTTGGTGGCCCCAAGCCCACCCAAAATGACTTTCAAGAGACAATAATAGAACTCCAAAAGCGCTCACCCCAGGCTATGAGCACTAGCCAACCTTCTTAAATCTATAATCCCAAAGTGAACTGAAATGTACCAGAAGATAACCCCGCCCCCTCCTTCACCGTCCTCTAACCACCTCTGCCCCGGGCATCATGCCCGTGTCTTGCCACACTCACACATGCACGCAGACACCCGCCAGAAAGCTTCCTTGGCTTTACCATCCCAAAAGTGCCACCCAAAACACAGCCTGCTGAGCAAACACCCAATGAGGAGATGAGAGAATCTGCACTTATACCGAGCAAATCTTCACAGTAGTCTATGCTTCGTGCACTAAAGCTTTTAAAACAAAGGAGCCAGAGGAAGGAGCGTGACAGAGAGAGGCGCAGGAGCAGGCACAGGCTGCGTCCTGGGATCGCACAGCTGGAGCAGCTGCTCCCCCAGGTGCCCTCTGCAGATCTCCCCTCGCCTCCCTACTTGCCAGAGCAACTCTTCGGTAAATGTGCCCTGACACCTGTGTTCTTGTTGGTTCTCTCAACCAGACCCCAACAAGCGTTTATGTTAGAGAATTTTTGTTTTGTATTAATAATTCTTACCTAGTAAGATTAAATTTGAAAGCCCCCACTGGTCTCTTCGGTGCTCCATTTCCCATAAAGCTTTATTAAACTGACCCAAACATATGTGTTTGTGTGTATGTGCGTGTGTGTGAAATCGGGAACCAGAAGAGTGAGGCCCACGCTTGCTGTTTTTCTGAAACAAGGCCCAAGGAACCGTCACTGCCATAGAGCTAACTCTCTGTGTCAGCTGTGTCCCCTCCCTTGGCACCGCTGTGCCCCTCACAACACAGACGGCTTTCTCCACCACGGGCAAAGTCTGTTGTGCTTCTTCCACTTTCAATGACGTTCTCCTGGCTGAATTCCAAGGTCTTCCCACCTGCCAGTCATCGCTGCTATTCGTGCTTAAAACGGAGTGCTCTGGGCCCCTCACTTTAAGAAGGACTGTAGTTCAGAAATATCTGATAACATTCCCACAGCTCACTTCTTGGACTGGGATTATTAGAGACCCAGTTCAGAGGCCTCCTCCCTGGGGAGGAGGCAAAAGCACCAGCTCCCTAATCTATCAGCAGCAGCCACAGTCCCTACTGCAAATGATGCGCTGTAAGAAGGTCGGCCTGGGGCAGGGTCACAAGCAGGCTGCCACAGCAGGCATCCCACAGTCAGAGGGCACCTGCCTACTCGGGGCAGTCAAAGGTGATAAGAAGGCCCCTCCCTACCAAGTATACCTGCCACCATTGGAACAGCCCTTTCTCTTGAGGCTTGGTACTTTGTTGAAATGCAAATACCCTTGGAAGGTAAAGCCTTGTTTACCACTACCACAGCTGCATGAATGTGCTTCTGGTTCCATTCTTTCCTCAAAGCCAGTTTTGGTTGGAGGACAAGGAAGTTTAAAAAAAAAAAGCAAAAGAAAACACCTGTATACAACAGAGAGGTGACGCATCTAAGACATAGGTTGCTGGGCATTAATCCCATTCTCTGCTCCATTCCCAGCTAAGTCTGGGCCCTACTGACCGAGAGTAGCCTTGGCAGTGCATCCATTTCCTATGTCATCTGTGGACTGATAATCTGAAGTGTCATTCATCTAAACTCTCCATAATATCAATCATGTAATCCTTTCCCAAATATGTATTGCATTCTGACAATGTGCTGGGCAATGGACTAGATGTTGCACGGAGGAGGAAGTAAATTGCGGCATTCTAATCCATCCCAAAGCCGTGTCCAATGCATGGACAAAGATCACCTGGATCAATAACACTGCTCATAACCAAGGCGGCAAGGAAGCATCCAGTAGCATATCCGCTGCATTCGCTGCCCACCCGCAGCCCTGGGAAGTCTCACTGTTCATAATCTACCAAGCAACCAAGGCCCCCAGGGCGAAGGCGGAGGTCTCCAAATTTGAACATCAAAATTGTGCTGGGAGGCTGTTTAACGCGCTTGCAGCAGGCCTGGGGCAGGGGACTGCTTGTTAAGTGCCGGGATCACTCAGAGGCACAGTCGGGCTGGAGGAACCCTGCTCCACAGCCAGGTGCAGCTTGCTAGGATGACTTTTCATTTGACTTTCCTTACGATCTAGGCAGGAAGGATTATCACATTATTATCCCCATTCTACAATTGAAGCTGCTTAGGCACAGAGAAGCAATAAGGGCAAACAAAATAAAACAAAACAAAAAATCTCTTTCTCCGTTTTCCTTCCTTTTCATCTCTTACAAACAAAGCCATGGAAGTATCAGCGCTGATTATTTACCCCCCCCACCCCCCACCCCCCCACACACACACACACAGGCAGTCTCACAGCTTGCTGTGAACCCTGTGAGACGGCCCCAGGACACCAACGATGGCTCTTAAGTGTCTTCCTGCAGCACTTCATTTCAGCCATTAAAAATAATCAGCATTAAAGATACTGAAGAGTCTTAACAACCATATAATGGGTAGACTTTCTCTGGATGCTGAACTAAAGCAACGGGAAAAAGGTATTTTTGAGACAATCAGGAAAACATGCACGTGAACCGGGTATTAGGAGATTTCAAGGGTTACTCACTGCTAATTTTATTAGGTGGGATGATGACATCATGGTAATATAAGAAAATATTCTTGTTTTCAGAGATGGACAGTGAAGTCTATACGAGTGAAGTGACATGACATTTGAGCTTTACTTTAAACTGCTTCAGCAAAGGGGGAGAAAAGACTGATGAAACAAATATGGAATATCCTGACAATCGCTGAATTTGAGTGATAGGATATGGGGACTGGTTTTACTACTTGCTTTTCTTTGGAATGTGTTTGAAACTTTTGTAATAAGGCAACTTTAAAAAAACAATCAATAGCCTCACTTCCCCAAAGTGGCATTTTTCCCTTTTAAAGGTAGGTCCCCAGTGCCTATCGAATCAGCTTGCCAACAGCACTGTTATGTGTCAGATAGCCTCTGCACGCTGTTTTTCTAGCTTGTTCTCCAGGTATGGTATATTTTTAACTATAACAGCCATGGAACATACCTACATGAAAAATTATTTGTTGTTTATCTGAAATCCAAAGTTTAACTGGCATCCTGTATTTTTTATTTGCTAGATCTAGCAACCCTGAACAAGTTAAAAAAAAAAAAAAAAAAAAAAGAAGCCCTCATCAGAAGTCAAGATAATTAGAATCAAGATTCAATTTCATCTCTGCCCTGGCTTTGTAATCAGGAGCAAATTACTCGCCCTCTCTGGGTTCGTCATCTATAAAACAAAAGGGTTTCATTCCAGTTCAAAATGCTATGAAATGTGGATATTACTCTTATTCTAACTACTCTGAGAGAAATATCTTTCAAACAAGGGACCAAAGAGACTTCCTTTCTTCAAGGGAATACTGCGAAGCAAATTTAGTAAAACAAAGTGATTTGCCCCCAAAACATACACAGCACCACTTACTGAGTATCCAAAAGGCACCAGATTGGGAAGCAGACACTTTCATACATGACCTCATTTTATCCTCACAACAATCCCACATGGTAGCTAATATTACACCCATTTTATAGACATGATGACTGAGGCCCAAAGAAATTAAATAACTTGCTCCAGATTCACAGCTAATAGTAACAGAACCAGGGCTGACTTAACCCCAGGGCCAACTCCAAAGTCCTGAGCTTTATGCCACACCTCCGTGCCTCCAACACTCTCGCGCAGAGAGGGACAGGAGCTAGAAGGCAGAACAGAGCTAGTGGACAGCTTCCGGCTCCTAAGTCAGGCCTCTAGATTTTTCTCTTGTGAGTAAATCCCTGTGAGGTTTGGTATAGCTATGTTGAAACACAAACACAGTGGGTTCTAGAACTGCGAAGAAAACCGAATTTCCCAACAGCATGTTGGCTCTCATTTTATCTATTGATATTTATCAGTTTAATCTATTATTTAACCAGCTTTTTATTAATTGCTTCCTATGCACACAGCGCTGGGCATCATGGGAGACTCCCTGCTTTCCTGAAACTTAGCCTGTTGTGAAGACAACATGCAGAAGCTTAGTCAGAGAAGTAACAAGTGAAGAGGACGTCAGGCACACCTAATTGCTAACCAGGTGACCGAAGGACCGAGGGCATAGGAAATGGCACGGGATTTAAGAAGGGCGGAGATTCGCTGGCTGGGGCTACCGTAAGACCTGCGGAGGAAGCAGGACTTAAGCCAGGGAAGGGAAGGGTTTACAAGGTCGGCGAGGAAGGAAAGTATTCTCGGCGGTCGGAACCGCCTCTAGGCCTCCGGAGGCAGTGACACTGGGTGGAGACTGGCAGGGAAAGGAGCCTGGCAGAGCGCGCAGACAAGGCATGGCAAGCGCTCTCGCACAGAGGACAGGAAGCAGAGCTGTGCTGGGCGCAAGTAGCTCAGCCACAGCGCGGCCGGTGGCTGAGGGAGCGGTCGGAAGCGAGAATGAGAAGCTGGGCCTTGTGCCCGGAAGCTGCTGAAGGCTTTGGGGGAGAGAAATGTGTGCAACTCGACGTTTGGGGGTGATGGTGCAGCTATAAAACGCCTTAGGTAAAATGTTTGTTCCATTCAACCTACATAACATATATAGCGAAGGACTAGCGTACTACTAATCTACAAAGATACATGTCCAAGTAAGACATAGTTTCTACTTTTAAGAAGTTTACAGTCCAGTGAGAGACGTCCACCAATCACAAGATGATGTAAGCTGTTCATTAATTTAATTTATGACATTATCTATGGCAGGCACTGTTAGTTTTCTTCTCTATATCTGTGCTTCTCTGTTATCAATAATAGAATTTAATTTTGTTTGTCAGACAATATGCAAAGCCCCAGGCAATGAATCACTGGTGGTCTAGGCCAGTACTTCTCAACTTTTCTTTCATTATAGTCTCCCTAATTTTGAGACACTTTTCTCCTGATTGCCCCATCCATCAAGTTTTAACACCACAGATACACTGCCATATGTATATCTGTGCTTCATAGATATAAACAATACGATTTTCGTTTCTGCCTTTTCCTCCCGCAGCTAGGATGGACGCGTAAGCCAGTTCTGGCCAATGACACAGAAGCTGATACCTATTTGGGAGTCTCCGGGGAAATTCTTGTTGTCCTGGCAAGAGACAGACACTGCCAACTTGCCCTCCTGCCTGCCTCTGCCCCCGAGTGCCTCCGGACCGTGTACCGGCTCAGAGCGGCAGCGGTCATCTTGCAGGCTGGACGGACACAAGAGCTGCAGAGACGTTTCGCCGAGCCGCTGACCCAGCGCCAGAAACGCAGACCTCCAGACGTCATGTCTGTGGAAAAATGAAGCCTGGCTGTTTTAGGCCCCCATTAGTCAGGGACTGTATAACTTGCAGCTGAAAGCATCGTTAGCCTCATGTGCTGTGTGTCTCACGAACAACAGGCACCCTAACATGGTCACGAGTTACTGCTAAGCCAAAGCCAGAGAGACGCTCATGCAAACAGTGTAATCAGGAACACTGCCAAATCAGACACGAGATTTCACTAACATTTAAAAGGAAAACTTTTTTTCACTAAACTAATCAACTTTTCAAAAAATTTTTATATTCCAACTAATATTTGGCATTTGAAAGGAATAAACTTTTAGATATATGATATTACAGTGTAGAAAATGGCCATGAAAGGATGCAAAGTAATTTTCCTTTATTTTCCTAATTTATACCAAAATGAATACATTTATGATTTACCTAAGAGCTATGTTTTTCAAAATATTTGAAAGTCAATTATTTCCAAATTGAATTTTTAAAAGATGCATAAGGAAAATGTGCTTCTTAAAAAATTCCTTTGGGAACCTTTTCATGTGTTAAAAATTTAGAAATAATCATCTGTATTCATCACCTAAATATTGTATATTTTGCTTAAATTCTTATACTAGCTAAATCTAATTATCTCTTATTTTAAAAACAAAAGCCACTCACAAATCTATTTATTAACTCCAACATCTCTTATTAGCTGTATTTCTATTACATTAGGAACCAATGTTTAAGCTTCTTTCTATAGATTTTACACATCTTGGAGGGAAAACACTGGGATGATGGCAATTTTGATACATAAAAGCTGAATTAAAGTCTTACAAATAAGATGTACACAAGCATATTCAAGTTAAAAGGCATAAGCCACATTTGCTACAATGAACAGGTATTATTATTATATTTCTAAAGTCAACATTATTACAGTTACTTCTCTGATATTGCTAGATAGTCTGTGCCTAGATATAGTGACAATATTATTTTGGTAGATGTAGGAAATTGTGGTACTGTCGATATGTCAGGTTTTCTGGCCTTTCTCCTCCTATTTCTTATATATACCTCCAACACCCTCTCTTCCTCCCTTATCACACCCGGCGGAGAAAAGAGAGACTATCGACATAAATTTCAGCAGTTATTCCCCAAAGATACTGGAGCTTAAGGAAAATCAGGCTTTATCAAGAGAAAATATACCAAGGGGGATTTCTAGATCCCTTAGGGGTTTTTGAAATTGATGACAGTGGTTTTATATCATTTAAACTTGAATCCAAATGTATGGGTTTCCTTCTTGTTATAATCATAGGCATTCTTACACTGCTCAATCATGGTGGGGATCATTTACAGCTCACAATTGGAACAAAGATGGTAGAAGTTTTTGCGGCAACCAAAAAAAGTTGCAAAAAGGGGAGGAAAAGGTTCATGGTGAAGGTTGCACATTTAGAGGTGCTCGAGAAGATGATAGCGGAACCAGAAGTGGGGGGGGAAACAAAAGAAAGGCAGGGATCCCGCTTGAAGAGATATGTGCCGGGCTACTCCCTGTTCCTACAACAAGGCTGCTAGACACAATGACCAAGAAGGGGAAATAATCTCCAGGAGAGAAGAAGAGTACAGAGTTTGCTGCTGGCCTTTGGTGTACATGGAATATTTGTGTTTTGAGGGCTATAACTGGAGCTTATGTGATGCAGTATTATTATTAAAGTACATATTGAAACTGGCAAGATACCTAATTATGGATATACAATAATTAAAATAGTTACCCAAGTTGAGGGACATTAATTACAAAAATATATTTGCTATAGATTTTCATTTTCTATCCAAAGACAGATTTGCAATTTTTATACCACCCTAGACCAAGAGAACATTGACTCACAATGTATTTAGTCAATTTCACATACTTTTTCTCTGGAGGGTTGAAGACAGACTACATTTCCCATTCCCATCCTGTGTCAATCCACTCTGTGACCATGACATGAGAACATGGTCTCATCTTATCTCTTTCAGCAGAGTTGGCAAATATAAATAGATGGGTTTGGGGTAAGCCTGCAGACCCTGCCTGATATCACAGTCCAAGAGAACAGGAGATTAACAAAAGCATGAGCTTTCCGCCAAAAACACCTAGTTCCCCAAATTACAAGTCAGGTACCCACTAACAGAGAGTGACTAACTGGGCTTCTGTGGTCAAAAGGCTGCCCAGGAGTAGGACTGTCCCCAGAGTCATCAGGCCTAACCAGACGTTCAGCCTCACACGTGAAACCTTCACCTTACACTCAGAAGCAAGCATGTCACACACCAGCGAATGCCTTCCCCTAAGGGCAGCCCGGCTGGCGTCCAGCACGTGCCCCACCGAGCCAGAGCCACGCTCTCAGCCTGCCTGCGTGGCCCACACCACCCGCGTGCGCGTGACAGCAGCCAGTCGCTGAGTGGAGTCTTGAGCCAGTCTGGTTTCCCAGATGGGACTGATCCCGACTTCGCATGAGCGAACTCGGCACCTAGGCCTTAGAACATTAGTCATCCACGCTGTGAAAGGAGCAACTCCAGCCCACATGCTGCTCAGCGTCGAAGCTATTAACTGTGCACGTGCCTATCTTATCCTCGTTTCCGCCGTGGACTGACCCAGCATTGCCGTCTTTAGGGGCTTGACCCGACACCAGCAATAACCAGAACTCGCCCTCACAGCCTCTGCAGTGCTCCTCTGCTGCGGTGGCACCTCAACCAAGGCCACACTTCGCAAGACGAGCCCTCCAGTCCCTGGAGTCCATGGACGGGCTACAAAGGGTCCCTAAATCCCCTAAAACTGTGTGGCAAATGTATACGCTCCTGTACGAAGAGAAAGTCTTTGGTTCTCATCAGATTTTCAAAGGAATTTGTGACCAAAAAAAAAAAAAACGATTAAGAAACAAAGCATAAGCCAATCAAGCCCATGAAAACCCTGCGCCGTGGAGAAGAGGACCGCCAACAGGTGCTTGTGGAAGGTGGTCTGACGTCAGGTGTCGGACCCGTGCCACTCAGCAGACCCCGAGCTGGGCCCCGGTGCTGAGACCGGTCGTTAATTTGTCCTTACTTTATCCCAACATGTCCCAGGAGACTAGAGGCCCTGATGATGGGGAACGTGCTTAAAGTAAAAGAATCATCTTCAGCGTGAGAAGAACACAAGACATTGAAGGCTATTTAGGAGCTCGTTACAATTACTAAAGCTCTAAAGCCAGATGAACAGATAATCTCAGGACCATGTCTCCCGCTGCGACAATGTCATTTATTTGCGATATGTTTATTCTGTCATATATTCTTGCTATGGCATATGTCTAATTGTTCTTACTCTTTCAAGTGCTATATATTAAAATACTACGTTTCATCAAAAATTATACTTTTTTAATGTAATGTCATCACACACTAAGGCCCAAAGTGTTTCCTGCACATAGCACCCCACACTTTACTGCAGGTTTAATGCCATTTCCCAGTGGTTTGAACAGAATGTTTGTAGGTCCCAGACTCCCCCCGGGGACCATCTTTCTCTATGCTTGTACTAGCCCTGGGCACGGCTACTTTCAGTTGGTTCAAATGCTGGACAGTTCTCACCATCCATGGAATGTAAAAACAAAGAAAAAAATACAAATGCTGGACAAAAGTTGTTTAACAGTGTATGGAAGGGAATTTGGTGGTACAAACTATGCTCCTTTAAGGAGTAACATAAATACGGCCTTCTGTTTTCAGTTTTTTCTCTACCAAATGAATAACCTGTCTCTCTGGGCTTTCTCTGTTGTCACTCCCCTTTTACAGGGTACAGCCTTAGCTTCTGAGCCTCCAGGTAGCAGCCTCAGCCAAAACATACACACGCAGAGATACATTCCCAGCACCAAACCAAAATACAACCTTTAATCTGTCAGTGTTTCTCAAAGTATAATCTGCAGACCATTTTCATCAGAGTCTTCATAGGGTGGGAGCATGTGTTACAAATGCATGTTCCTGCAACCTCCAGAACACACGGAGGTGAGCCTGGCATGTGCATTAGCTAACATGTCCTCCACCCACCCAGGTTATTCTTAACCACACTACAATTTGAGAAGCAATGATTTAGAAGAATCATTTCTTCTCTGATTTGAGCTTCTATTTTGGGGGGGTCAAAATGGAGCTATTTTCACATCCATCTTGTTCACCTCTGAGATCAGCTTCTCCTTGTTACTTCTTAAGAAATCTTCTCTTCTCCTCTTCTCTCCTCCTCTCTCTCTCTCTCTCTCTCTCTAACACACACACACACACACACACACACACACACACACCTCTTTGATGGTAGCTTCTCTCTAGGCTTATTTCTGAGTCCCTGCAGTCTACTCTAGCATGTCCTCAGTACCCAGCTACTCACTTCCTGAGCTGCTCTAAATAAACCCCCTTAGTATCCACAACTCCAGATACAGACTTCTTGGATCCAAACTCCCTTTACAATACTTTGCCCATGGATTTACAGTAACATCTGCATGTTAAAAGCAAGCTACATCTGGTCCACAAAACCCACAGCCTTCCTCTTAAATACTGATAAGGCCGGGCACAGTGGCTCACACCTTGCAGTGGAGGTTGAGGCAAGAGGATGGCTTAAGACCAGGAGTTTGAGACACGCCTGGGCAACAGAGAGAGACCCAGTCTCTACAAAAAATTTAAAAATTAGCCAGGTATGGTGGTGCACATTTGTACTCCCAGCTACTCAGGAGGCCAAGTCAGGAGGATCTCTTGAGCTCAGGAGTTGTAGGCTACAGCAAGCTATGATCAGGCCACAGCAGTCTAGCACAGACAAATAAGTGAATCCATGTCTCCAAAAAAAAATTAAAACTACTCAAGATCACTTATTTATAGGTGTTCTCCAAATTTTTTAAATGCACACACACCACTAGTACAATAAATGAAGTAAAAACAAATTCTACTATTTCATCATTCTAACACACCAAATGCTGTCATTTTATGGCTCACATTTAATTCTCAATTATAATGAAATCAGAATGTAATTAAAATTTTTAATCCTGGTTTTCTAACTTATCATATCAAATATATTTTCATAACTATCATAACTATGATTTTTAATGACTATAAAACATCCCATGGAGCTAATGCAGCCAGAACCCCTATTGCTTAGTGTTTAGATTGAAATTCAGATTTTGCTATTATAAATGATAATACAGTGAATGTGTTCATGCATGTTATTTCTTCCTCTTTTGAATTATTTATTTAGAATAAATTTTCAGGGATGAAAATGGATAAAAATGTATGAACATTTTAATGGCTCTTGATACATATTGTCAAGCTGCCATATTTGTATTTTGCACAGTTCCTCAATGATATGTTAATAAATGTTTAACAACAGGCTCACCAAAAAAGGGTGTAGAGGAGCCTGATTTATTGTGTTTGCTGATTTTTGTGGTGTAAATATTCCTACCATGGCCAATTTCAAGCTACATGGTATTACTGAGTGCAAAATTAAAAAGAGACGTTCAAATAGCATACATTATATAGTACTCCATCATACAGATAAACAGAAGTAAGTAACCTCAGTGGCTTGGAAAATTTCGGAAAATATTCTAATAAGCTCTTGCAGCAAGTACAGGCTGGTTCTAGAACACCACTATAAATATCTCCCTGGATATTTTGCAAGAGCACATCTCTGTTTTTCAGTGAAGCCATTGAAAATTCACCTTTTTCCCATCTGTGTGACAAACAATGACCATGCTTTTAGGTCAGCAGATAATTGTGCAAATAATGAATAAAACATGATGCAAAAGAAAAAGGATGTCCCACTCTTGTGTCCCATCTGGGCTGATTAATTCTTCTACCCACTCCCAGACATTCATTTTACAGTGGGTTTTTCCATCAGGTCATGTATGCAAACTACTCAATCATTTATTTGCTCTAATGATGAACTAAAAAGATGACTATGTGTAGTTCTCATGGCAAATGTGATGGGAACCATATCGCCTGTTACTCAACCACTCTCTTCCTTGATTGTCTTTTCTACGAAATGGGGAAGAGATCACTGCTGACTTCAGTTTTACCAGAAACTGAGCAGAGAGATAAGAAAGCTCTAACTCATGCTCTAAGAAGCAATTGAGCATTCAGTAATGCTCTGGAAATTTCTCCCAAACGTAATTCATTAGTATTCTATTTTACCGGAAAAGAAAGATGGGAAAGTGATTTGGCACGTTGTCCCTTAAAAGCAAATTCCTTGCTTTGGGCTCACCCTGAGTAGTAATATATAGTTCATGCATGTCTGTAACACTTCAGTGTTTTTTAAAAAGTAATGCATGCTAAAATGTATTAATAGATATGATTGCACTAAATATGCTCACACCCTTGACGCAGTCATCCACCACCAGGAAATCATCCCTAGGAATAAATTTGAAACGAAGGAAAACACTTTCTGTGTGAAGATAATAATCACAATAGAAAGGAGATCGATTTGCTTCCTTCAGCACATGAATACTTACCATCTTGGTTTTGGGGGCC
Organism: Mirza zaza; assembly: GCA_008750895.1. NCBI lineage: Eukaryota > Metazoa > Chordata > Mammalia > Primates > Cheirogaleidae > Mirza > Mirza zaza. Next base: position 17,898 of record VSMD01054775.1, read on the forward strand.
CTAGTAGGAGAGTTCTGGATTAATGGCTCCCAAATCCCCACTGTAAAATGACTGTTTCCTAGTTGTTTTAGGGCTTCTATGTTTTTTTATCACACAGATTCCTGGACCCCCAATCCAGGGCTGGGCTATGATACGTGAGAATTCCTACTCCTTAAAAGCTCCCCAGGTGGTTCTGGTGTCCGGCCAGCTTAAGAACCACTGTTCCAGGCCAGAACCAGACACATCAACCTCGTCTCGGAACAAGCGGCTCCATCCGGGGAGCAGCACGACGACTTCCCGCGGGGGCCGGCGGCGGAGGCGGAGCCGGGGCGCAGGCAGCCGCCGCAGAGCCCGAGGGCGCATGCGTCCCCGCGTCCCCGCGTCCTTCCGCTCCTTCCGCTCCTTCCGCTCCTTCCGCTCCTTCCGCTCCTTCCGCTCCTTCCGCTCGTCCGTTCCGACTCGGACGCCTCCTCGCTCCCACCGCCCGCCCAGCCCCGCAGACTGTCCTGCTGCCCGCCAGCCCCCACCTGGGCACCCCATCCTGGCCAGCGCCCATCCTTTGCCATCCATGACGCCCCCAAACTGGTTTGGAAACTGGTATGGAAAGGCTTCCTCCCTTTCGGTCTCAGCGGGGCTCTAGAAGGAAAACATTTGACTGAAGTAATCTGCACACATAACTGAGAATCCTCTACACAATTAACATACTAGCTGCATTTGCATTTTTAAAACGTAGATTTCTAATCCAAAAGAATCTCTAGACTCTAGAATCTAGAAAGTGAAATGGGGAAGCTGCTTTTTAATCTTGGCGTTCATCCAGATCCAAGCATCCAGAACCCAAATAAGCACTCCGAGCACTCATTGTCAAAATGGTCCCAACTCCCGAATAGAAATGGACTTTTAGTTGTGCCTTGCTAATGCTAAAATTAAAACATCATAAAATTAAATAATTTTACTGTCCAAGAAAGAGAGGCCATTCTCTCTGCCTCTAACTCCAAGCACCTCTGTGTTTTCACCCAAAGCGTTCAGAGAGAAGCATCAACCACAGACACCCACAGATCACGCAGTAGATCCTCAGAGGAGTCCTCTTATAAGCCTGAGAAACTGGTATGGAAAGGCTTGAAAAATCAGTTTCTAATCTTTTTTCCTTTTTCCTATGCATTATCACTATAGAACACCCAACCCCTGTGCCTAGTCTATACTCAGTGCTCAAAAACCTTTGATTCCCAGCCTCCATCTGTCATCCCCAATTTCCCTTGAAAGGAATATTAACATTCAAAAAGTTAGTTTTCAGATCTCTTGCTCCCAAGCCAGCAATCATATCATCTTCATTTGCGTCCATAGCCAATTTCTTAATAAGAATCATAATAGCTACATCTATTGAGAGTTTGATGCCAAGCACTAGGCTAAATGCTTTACATATTTTTATCTCATTTTATCTCTACAACAACCCTCTGAGGTAGGTATTTTCAGTTATTAATAGTGTTATTAGAGTTATTTTATAGATTTTTTTTTAATCTGAGCATTGAAGAAGTAACTTGTCTGAGGTTCCGACAGCCCAGAAATGATACAACCAGGATTCAACCCAAGGCAACCTGGCTCCAAAGTCTGGGTTCTTATTCACCATACTATATATTTGTTATTATATGAATTCAGATATTTTATGGTCCAGAAAAAAATGTTTTGAATCATTATGATCTCCTGACTCACTGACAAAATGTCTGGACAAGAGTAGCAGCAAATCTACACCAACCCAGTTAGACATGAAAAGCAAGCAACACATATCTCATGGAATTTTTAGACTGGTTTTTGAGGAATAGAGTCCTGCTTACAGACCATCAACCAATTTGTTCTGCAAAGACAAAGGCCACTTTAATTACCACATGATTGAAGGGCCTCGCAAAAATGTAGAAACCAGAAGTGGCCGTCTTACAGGCACAGCACGCCGCACAAACCTTCCTCTGCGTAAATGATGGACTGAGGGAAGACAGTAGAGGGCAAATAAAGGACCACAGATGGTCGCAGGGAGGCAAAAAGCAGCCCAAGCATGAGGAGGCAAAGCTCGCCAGGCTCCCATCCAGATGGAATTACGCCAGCCAGCGAGAGCGGGTAAGGAGGAGGCGAAGGGCGGAAGACAACTAGAAACTACCAAATGGAGAGTCTTCTCCTCCGTGGCCGGGCAAGGTCCTCCCTAATCTGCCCGTACCCCTTCCTTTCTTATTTCCTGCAATGTGTAAAATACACTTTCTTGTCTTCTCCAGCCATCTCTTCAACTGGGCTGGTTACCTCCAAATCAACCTCATCTTGGTGTCTTCGCCTACACAGTCCTCCCAGTCTGAAACCCTTCCAAAGCCCACCTCTCCTGACTACTCCAGTCCACTCCCAAGCCCTTCCTGGAACTTCTATAACTCTCAAAGCCCATGCCACCCGTCCATCACATAATTCCCATCTTGCACGGCTTCCTAAATTTTACTTTTTACCACAACTACTAGATTATAAAGTCCTCCAAAGTACACATTTCTTCATATTTCTCTTATATCCCCCACAGCACCAGCCTAGAATCAATAAGTGACCATTAACTACTTGTGATATGCTTAAATACTTCAATGGCAGCTTTACTTTATAGTAAAGCACCTAAACCTGGTGATTTCGCAAACTTCGTTTAGCTACAACTCAGGCTACTCACTGGTACCTCATAGCATGTCTCCTAATCAAACCACTTCAGAAAACAAAATTTAATTTAATTTAAAAATATATACTTATACATCATATGCCACTTTTAGAAGATAGACATTAGCCTTGGCAATAGGTGAAACAAACAATCTAGGAATTCCAGATCCAAATCTCCATATTTTGATTCTGTTTCTTTCTGAACTAGAAAATTTTAAAATTCATGTTTACATAACTTAGAGGATCTTCAGACTGACTTCATCAAACCTTGGATGATATTTAAACCACCCACATAGCTGAGCTCAGTCGTAGTCAATCACAAGCGTGGGCATTCTCTAGGAGAATATTATCTGGAAAATCAAAAAGCCAACTATTCTAACTTTTAATGTTTCAAACACTGTATGCATCTTGTTAGGACTTCATGGGGGAGGGTGTAGGGATCTCAGAGCAGCTCCCCCTTCCCCTGTAAATTGCTTCCATACTTTACAACAGGCAGAACAGGGCGAGTACCACATTTAGCCTAGAGCAACAGCTATGTGAAACTAGAAAAATTCCTTTTGACACTGAAGAAATATTTTTAAAGAAGCAAAAGTCTTACCAGTTGTAGAACGCTGAAGAAATTTCTTGGCACCAAACTTACTGACTCCGGAAGTCAAGTTTGTTCAGCGCAGGTAAAAACCAAGAGTGGCCCAAGCCTTTTCGCTGCAGCGATTTCCTTCCAGGATCAACCTCTCCTTCTTCCCCACGGATATAACTGACTCACATCCGATGAACTAAAAATGTAAGAGTTGGGCCGGCAGAGAACCCGACGCAAGACCGACAGGCTCAGTGTGCCTGGTGACTGCAGAGGCAGGTGCAACTGGGACGTGACAAAAGAGATTAGCAAGTTCCTGTGCACAAGTCAGTTTCCTGTATCTGGCTTCTCCGTGGAGGGGGTTCCATCTGTGTGGGTTTAGGGGTGTGCGTGCGCACGTGCATTTCTCTCCATGAGAATATGGCACTTCCCCAGATAAGAGGCAGAATAAGGCTTTTGCTGCGTGGCTGGGTTTGTGTTTCATTTACGCCCTTTCCCATCCTCAGCCCATTCTCCTCTCTCCTCCCCCTCCCCCACCCCGTTTTCCTCCAGCAAATCGCCCCATAAAACTCAGGAAAGGAAGAGTGAACAACCAAGAAACCAAGATGATTCCTTAAGGAAGTGAAATAAAGCAAAAAAAAAAAAAAAAAAGTCCACTCCACTTACTGGTCTTGGTTAATTTAAACCTAGGGAAGAGCACCTTAGAATTTACTGGTCAGCTTGGTGAACATACTAACTATGGGGGGAAACAGTAGGCAGGTTGTTTGGTTTGCTTTGTTTTATTTGAGAACTACCAACTAATAATTTGGAAAGAGCAGACTCAGCCCTAGCTAGCGCGCAGGCGGCCAGCCATGCGGAGGCCACCTGCACGCAAGGGACTTCACCAGGAGTTGTTTTAAGACTCCTCAGAGTTTCATTATTTGCTTAAAGACACAAATTTACTTGTTTTGTCCTGTGCAACCCAGGTGTAGAAACCATCTGCAACTATTTAGATTATGGCTAAATGGCCTAACCCAACAAATTGAACTTTCACAATGTGGTCACAACCCCTGTGCCCCAAATCCCCAAATAATTGTAAATGCTACTGCTCAGGGAGATTACGTTTGTCAAAGTACCTACCTGCGGTAAGGATCCAGTCAGCTCCGTTCAGGTCAACAAACAGACGCAGTGCTCAGGGCTGGGGCAGAGGCGGCGACGCACTCAGACTCAGAACTATTACGCGCCTGACACTGCACCGAAGAAAAGCACAAAGACCAAGACAGACACATTCCCTGTCCTTACAGGGGGCTTGGGGGAGGACAAATAAAAACATTCAAATAAATGCAATAATTCCAAATTATGATAACTATACCAAGGAACCAAGGAAGAAGCGGAGCTGAGTGGCAAGACAACAGCTCCCTCCTGGGGGTGTTTAAGGAGGGCCTCTTGGGGCAGCCAACACTTCAGCCCAGACCTAAAGCCGTGTCTCTCAGTCTTGGCAGGAAATGAGTCTGAGAAGCTTTAAAAAAATATCAGTGCCTGGGCTCTGAATGCAAAGATTCTAGCTTAACTGGTCCCGGTCGGGGCCTGGGGAGAGCCGAAGGCGCGCTGGGCAGAGGCAGACGCCACAGAGGCCGGGCCGGGCAGGGGCAGGGGGCCGGGCAGGGGCAGGGGCAGGGGCCCGGCAGGGGCAGGGGCAGGGGGCCGGACAGGGGCCGGGCAGGGGCAGGGG
>VSMD01054776.1:0-23007 GCA_008750895.1 Mirza zaza
GTAACAAATTTCCTCTTTTTTTTTTTTTTTTTTGAGACAGAGTCTCACTTTGTTGCCCAGGCTAGAGTGCCATGGCTTCAGCCTAGCTCACAGCAACCTCAAACTCCTGGGCTCAAGAGATCCTCCTGCCTCAGCCTCCCGAGTAGCTGGGGCTACAGGCATGTGCCACCATGCCTGGCTAATTTTTTCTATATATTTTTAGTTGTCCAGCTAATTTCTTTTTTTTGTTTTTTTTTTCATTTTTTTTTTTATTTTAGTGTATTATGGGGATATAAGTGTTAAGGTTACTTATATTGCCCAGCTAATTTCTTTCTATTTTTAGTAGAGACGGGGTCTCGCTCTTGCTCAGGCTGGTCTCGAACTCCTGAGCTCAAACAATCCGCCCGCCTCGGCCTCCCAGAGTGCTGGGATTACAGGTGTGAGCCACCGCGCCCGGCCTGTCTTACTTTTTTGAAGGCTGCAGAATATTCCTGCGGTAGGATCTGCCAGACTGCTCTCCACGGACGCACATGTAGATAGTGTCCATGTGTCTCTGACACACACACGGCTGTGACAAGGAGCCTTGTGCCTAGGTTACTCTGTGCGTGTGCATGTGCGGCTGTGTATTTGTAGAGCACGTTTCTAAAAGTGGGATTGCTGCATGGAATGGGACGTGCTTTTGTAATTTGGTAAACCTTGTCTTCAAGTCATTTTGGTTTGACAGCTGTCAGAAGCTGGCGAACTTTGACGCTGCAAATCTTGCAAGCGGCGGGGGATTGCAGGCGTACTGATCAGGCAGTAGTCATGGACGGAGCTTGCATATTTCAGACTTTTGCTTTCCTCCGGTTGCATCTTTGAAAGAACTGTCTTCCCACCAGGGCAACAGCAGCTCGGAGCTTGCTGCCACGGCGGACGCTAGGTGGCGCGAATCTCCCGCTCTCCAGCCAAGGGAAGGGTCCGTCCCGCTCTGCTTCTGCAACCGCAGAGATGCGGGGGACATTGGTGCTTCCTGGGGTGCAGCACCGGACAGGGAGCAAGCTTGGAGAGGAGACCGACCTGGGGACGTGGAGGTTCCTTTGTGATGTCATGGCCTGAGGCCGGCCCCGGCTCCAGCTTCTAAATAAAGACTCAAAACACTACTTCTTTTTTTTTTTTTTTTGAGACACAGTCTCCCTCTGTTGCCGGGGCTAGAGTGCCATGGCACTCTAGCTCACAGCAACCTCCAACTCCTGGGCTCAAGCGATCCTCCTGCCTCAGCCTCCTGAGTAGCTGGGACTACAGGCACGCACCACCATGCCCGGCTAATTTTTTCTATGTATTTTTTTTGGCTGGCCAATTAATTTCTATTTTTAGTAGAAAGAAATTAATTCAGGCAGACTCAAAGCACCAGAACAGATGACAGGAATATTTGCTTGAGGCCAAGCATGAGGAAGGTCTTGAACTCCTGAACCTTGAGTGATCCTCCCACCTCAGCCTCCCAGAGTGCTAGGATTACAGGCGTGAGCCACCTCGGCCGGACCCTAAACACTTGTAACACTAAGCATTGAAGTAAATGCGAGGTGGACCTATATTTAAGAAAGGTTAATAAAAGCAAGTAAGATAATTACTTACCTGTTTTCTGGTGGATCAGTAAGCGACGGCGGTCGCAGTGGTGGTGGTGAAATCAGGGAGTAGATGTGGCAAAGCAAAAGCTCAGTAGCGCCTCCTGCCACCGCACAGTGCGGGGCTCGCTGGGCGCTCTCTTGTCACATCGTTTGTCGTGGTGCGTTTGTGTGATTGTCCCAGACTTTTTGAGTTCTTATTTGATGAACGAAGGAGCTACCTCTGTTCAGCTACCTCCTCCTGCTCCACTGCAGTCTGGGCACGACCTTGAGCACGCAGAGGTGAAGGTCCTCAGCCTCTCTCTGCCTCAGCTTCCTCCTCTGTGACTGGCAGAATCAGTCGTTCTGCCTCAGGCAGCTGTAGTGATATGTAGGTGAGTTATTGCTTTCATTGCCGTTTTCCAGTCGGGGAAACTGAGGCTCAGAGAGGTTAACCACCTGTGTGGGAGAATGGAATGAGCGGGGAACGGCAGTGGGCAGGAAGTCTCCATCTCTGACAGAGTCTCGAAAGGGAACCTTGGCTGGCCGGGCGTGGTGGCTCACACCTGTAATCCTAGCACTCTGGGAGGCCGAGGTAGGAGGATTGCTTGAGCTCAGGAGTTCGAGACCAGCCTGAGCAAGAGCGAGACCCTGTCTCTACTAAAAATAGAAAAATTAGCCAGGTGTAACAGCACATGCCTGTAGTCCCAGCTACTCAGGGGCTAAAGCAGGAGGATTGCTTGAGCCCAAGAGCTGGAGGCTGTAGTGAGCTACGATGATGCCTTGGCACTCTAGCCTGGGTGACAGTGAGACTGTCTCAGAAAAAAAAATAAAATAAAAGAAACGGAACCTTGGTCAAATCTGGCCTGGGTCTCCTGCTTCCTTGCAGCTCTGAGGTTCTCTATGCAAACTTAAAGGACTATTCCATTCAGGAATGATGGGACCTGGCGGTTTCTAGGTTAGACACACAGAGGGGGGCATGAGCGTGGGGTTCCAGAAGCCTCTGGCTGGCCAGGTGGAGGTGCTGGCCGCCCTGGTCGAACAACCCCCAAGTGGGCAAAAACAGAATGACAGTCCGGGATTGGAGATTGACGCCTAGTGGTGTCCATCTGGCCAGAACTTTCTCTTTTTGTCCTGGTCTCATGGGAGGGCAGTGGTGAATGTAGACTCAGAACAAGGAAATTAAAAAAATCCATTCAGAGGGGGGAGGAGGGGAAGGGTGTATACTTACATAATGGGTGTGGTGTGCACCACCTGGGGGTTGGACACGCTTGAAGCTCTGGCATGGGGGTGGTGGTGGCAGGGGCAATATATGTAACCCTAATAATATTTGTGCCCCCATAATATGATGAAATAAAAGGAGGGAAAAAATCCACCCACGAATAGATTTACTGAAACAGTCTGGGCGGGGTGCGGAGGCTCACGCCTGAAATCCCTGCACTCCGGGAGGCTGAGGTAGGAGGATCACTTGAGGCCAGGAGTTGGAGACCAGCCTGGGCAACACAGTGAGACCCCGTCTCTATAAAAGAGCACAACATGGTCTGTGCATCAGTCCCTGGGGACGGAAATACAAGTGAGATGGTTCTTAGCTGAATTTCTGTGTCCCGACTCATTCTCGTTGAGACACCAATGTGGGACCCTCCTTCACCAGGGCCCCCCCAGCGCTCCCCCGCCGTGGAGGTCAGCCCTTGGTTGCTGAGACACTCAGGCGGCAGTAGTAAAATGCCCTGTTTTCTCCCATATCCCTAATCTGTGTCCTAGGAGGGTCGAAGACCCCACCGCCTGGCCCGGTGTCACCAGGGCAGCTGCCAGGGCAGGATGAATGAAGGCTGCGTGTGTCTCTGCACCGCGGCCACCAGCGGGTTGCTTTTCTTTTTCCCTTCCAAGAGGGAGGGGACATCTTGGATACACCCACAAAAAGAGATGTAGATAATCTCATCTGTTTCAACATGTGTGAAGGATTCTTCATGCTCATCTAACTCCATGTAGAGAACTTGTGTAATTTCCCCGAGGGAAGGAACGGATAGAAGCGTTATGCTTGATCATTTTGTATCCACATGTATGAATCTGTGGGGAGAGCTAGGAAGGAACTGTGGGTCTCCTTTCCACTGAAATTTGATTATTGGATTCAGCAGTTTCACTTCTGGGAATTTGATCTGTGGAAATGCACACATAGAGATGTGGTTATTGTGATGTTATTTATTTTATTTTTTATTTATATATATATATTTTTGAGACAGAGTATTGCTCTGTTGCCCAGGCTAGAGTGCCGTGGCGTCAGCCTAGCTCACAGCAACCTCAAACTCCTGGGCTCAAGCGATCCTCCTGCCTCAGCCTCCCGAGTAGCTGGGACTACAGGCATGCGCCACCATGCCTGGCTAATTTTTTCTATATATTTTTTTAGTCGTCCAGTTAATTTCTTTCTATTTTTAGTAGAGACAGGGGTCTCGCTCTTGCTCAGGCTGGTTTCGAACTCCTGACCTCAAGTAATCCGCCCGCGTCGGCCTCCCAGAGTGCTAGGATTACAGGCGTGAGCCACTGCGCCCGGCCAGCGATGCTATTTATAATAGCCCCAACTGAGACCCCCAAAGTGTCCATCGCTAGGTGGCTGCTTGGGCACAGTCACAGGTCCACCTGCACCAGGGTCTCCTTCTGCTCTTAGAACGTGGTGGTCGGTTCCTCATGCTGCTCCCATCCCATCACACCGTCGGCAGGAGGGAAACGCCCGTCTGGTTGTAGCAGAGTGCCCATGTATGAGCTCAGGGAATCAGAACAAAATCAGAGCAAACCCGGAATATGCAGAGGAGAGACAACAGTGAAGATATGAGCAGAAATGAATGAACTAGAAATGACATACTCGTAGAGAGGCTCAACAGAGCCAAAGTTCTTGACAAATCTGATAAGACCGAGAAGCCCCCCAGAGCCCTCCAGGACAGAGGTGAGACGGCAGGGGCGCGGAAGAGAGCCCAGCTGTGTGTGGACGCACTCATGGGGACCCAGCGGGACCAGCGCGCGCAGGGAGCCGCCGCGTGCTGGCAACTTGGAATATGCACACAAAGTAGTATCTCCTAAAAATAAAAAAAATAAAATAAAAAAAGGAAAATTACAACTTGCCAAAATTGGCTTAGGAAAAAAATTGAAAATAAGAAGTCCTATAACCATTAAAAAAAAAATGGAATCAGTGGAAAGAATGTCCCCAAATAGAAAACAACAGGCCCAGATGTTTACAGATGAGTTTTGCCAACATGTTTAGGAACAGTTTCGGTTTCATAGACACTTTTCCAAAGACTAGAAAAACAGAAACCACACTCTCGCCCCCATTCTTTGAGGCAGTTGCGGCCTTGATATCGAACCAGGCAAGGGCCGTATGAGAAGGAAGAGTGACAGGCCTGTGGAGCTCAGAGCAGGACTTACGCAGAATCCGAAGCGTAACTCAGCAACTGGACCCACGGCCACCTCGAGCCCCGGGAGCTGACCGGCCTGTGTCCCCAGGTCTCTGCCTCCCGGCAGCTGCCCAGAAGGTCCCTTTAGGGACACATCAGAAAGGTGGCGGGGCCTCGTCTTTGGGGCAGATCTGGCCCTCGGGAGGGAGGGCGGCAGCTGCATCGCTGCCTGAGGTGCCCGGCTGTGACCAGCTCCGCAGGGACGTCCCCTGCCCCACCCTGGTCCCACCTCCTAGTAAAGTCTTAACAGTGGCCCTGCCCCAGGCTCGGTGTTCTTGGAATCAGACAACCAGGGCATACATTTGCTATTTTTAACAGAGCAAAAGGGAAAGACACCCATGACCTTTTCAATAATGCAGAAAAACATCTAGAAACCGCACATCTACCAAACAACCAGAGCAGCGACCAGGTTCTTTGGGGGGTCGTGATTCTAAGGAATCAACCATAAAAGGACACGTTTGAGACAATTAGGAATACCAGGCGAGGGACTGGGTTTTAGATGATATTAAGAAACCGTTATCAATCCTGTTGCCTGCGAATGGAATTTGTGCTGATGTCAAGAAATGTCACGTTTGTGAGAGAGGCCCCTGCAGAATGTGGGGTGCAGTGCCGGGGTGTTCAGGGAAGAAACAACAAAGAGAAGCAGGAAATGGGGCAGAATCTTCATTCTGCTGGATCTGGCTGATGAGCACATGCCTCCAATGCTGAGAAGAGGATTCCCTCCCGACTTAGCCCGGCACCTCTGGGTGCGCGGAGGGCGCCGTGGCCTGCGCTGGCTGGCGGGGGCTGGGCAGACGCCCTCCTGCTGCTGGGGGGGCAGGGCTCTGAGGGGCCGTCCGCCTGACCTCCCGACCCGGACAGCCAGGGCTTAGCCAGGCGCATTCCCCGCTGAGCCGCCACAAAGCCCATCTGCCTGCACAGGCGGATTTGTGTGCGCCCTGCGCCCTGGACTGGAAAATCCAGCGCCGCTGTGTGCGCCCAGACTGCTGGGCCGGGCGGCGGGCAGCGCGGCCTTTGTGAGCGGGGCTGGCGCGCGCCGTGCTGGCGCGGCACATCGCAAACTGCGGCTCATCGCAAATCGCTGAGAGCGGGATTAGGGTGGGGGGACGGAGGGGATGGAGGGGATGAGTGGTGGAGCAGCAGCCGCTGAGGCCCTGGTTTAGGGACATCAGGGAAAGGTGATCCCAGAGATGTGGCTGATGCTGCTCCCCCCGAGACACACACACACATCACGCACCACACATATACCCCCCCCCCACACACACACACGCATGCACACTGCCAAGCCCAGTCTGGGTCCGGCTGGGTCCTTCGGCCTCTCCCCGTTGCCCACCCCAGGACCCCCTGTGCAGCCCACCCCCGAGGCCTGCCCTGTCCCCCTGGGTCGGCAGTGACCACATCTGTGCGTGGCCCTAACAGCAGCGGCCCCTTCTCGGGTGGGCTGGGGATTGAGGGCTGCACAGGGCTGCCGTGGGCTGCACTCGGTGGATGGCTCAGCCTGGGGTTGCCAAGACCCAGGGCGGCGCAGGCTCCCTGGGTGGCACCTGGGTCACCTCGTGTCCTTCGCGGTGGCCACCCGCTCTCGGCCTTCCCAGGAGGCTGCTGGCTTTGCGGCTCCCCTGCTGGAGCCGCCTTCAACCCAAGTGTTGGCAGGGCTGCCCTCGGGGCTGGTCACACTCTCCCCAGACTCTCGGTCCAGGGCACAGGCTGAGGGTGATGGTGACTCTGTAGGAGGCCGGAGTTGGCAGCTGGGAAAAGGCCAAGGACATCCAGTGAAGAGTGGCCATCCGTGCCAAGGGTCACTGTGTTCACACAGGCCCCAGTGGCGGCCTGGGCCCCTCACTTGGCAGCCTGCGGTGCCTGGGCTGGCGGCCTCCTCCCTGTCCCCCTGGGTGGGAGGTTGCAGGGCAGTCCCTGCTGCTGCCCTGCCCAGACCTGGCCCGAGAATCAGACACATCCCTGGGCTTCCGAGTCAGGCTTCCAGGGGGTCCTGACGTCCACCGGGAGGTGGCCTTGGGCCAGCCGGGTGGGCCTCTCCATTGGCCCTTCTCTCATGAGGGCTCCCTTCCCCTGACACAGACCAGACCAGCTCGGTGGCCTGAGTGCCAGCTGTGGGAGAGGGCCATGCTGCTACAGGCGGGGCTGGGGCTGGTCCCAGGTGGGCCTGCACCACTGGGAGGTGGCTGGGGGCCCAGGAAGAATGGCTCCCACCCATCTGACACCCTGGAGCAGACTCTTGGATCCAGCATTGTCTCTACTTGGGGCCCCAGAGTTGCTAGTGGTGGGCAGGTTGCAGCCTTGGGCTCAGGCAGGGCTGAGGTCAGAGCCCAAGGGCTCTGGGTCTGCCCGAGCAGCTTGGGGTTCAGTGGACTCTTGCAGGGCTGCCAGAAGCTGCTGGGATGCCGGCACGGAGCTCGAGGACCTCGGGCTGGGGGCAGGCCCGTCATACATGACAACCAGAGCAGATCGCGTTTTTGAACGCTCCATCCTTCATAAAAAAAATTATTTTCAGTATAATCATGTCATCATCATGGACAGTCATGCTTTTCCTGATTTTTCTTTAAAGCAATTAACAGAAAGAAGGGTACATTTCAATTATAAAGTCATTATTCTAATTCAGGGACTGACTTCGTGTGTGAGCACACCTTTGCACTCAAATGCTACTGCTCAGCTGGCACTTGGTTTCCCAGTTTTAAATTTTAAAGAAGAAATTAAAGCACCAAGAGGTCACATAGGATGACAGAATCGAAGTAACCCCAGTCTGTTTCTCCATGAGGTTTATGTGAACTGTCCTGTTTAGTCATGGAAATCCACCGAGCTCTGGAACCCCCAGCTCAGGGGCTGCAGATGAGAACCTTCCCCTCCCCGCCCCATGAGTCTGAGTTGGCTGTCCCAACCTCCAAAACCTGCTCCGCCTGTAATCCTAGCACTCTGGGAGGTCGAGGTGGGTGGATCTCTTAAGGTCAGGAGTTCGAAACCAGCTTGAGCAAGAGTGAGATCCTGTCTGTGCTAAAAATAGAAAGGAATTAATTGGCCAACTAAAAATACATAGAAAAAACTAGCCGGGCATGGTGGCGCATGCCTGTAGTCCCAGCTACTCGGGAGGCTGAGGCAGGAGGATCGCTTGAGCCCAGGAGTTTGAGGTTGCTGTGAGCTAGGCTGACGCCACGGCACTCTAGCCTGGACAACAGAGTGAGACTCTGTCTCAGAAAAAAAAACCTGCTCCGCACAAATGCACGCAGTCGTGTCCACGGTGTCGGGAACAGCCGTGCACCCGGGAGTTCTGCACAGTTTCCCCGTAGTGAGCGTTCCGGAAAGGCTGAGAAACGGAACTGCACTTATTTGAAGGTCATATGAATGCAGTCGCTCCTCATCACGTGTGTGTTTGCACGAGTGTGTGAACGCACCGGCTGCGCCAGTCTGCCCGGCTGCCGTGACCGTGCTCCGCAGGCGCGGTGGCCCCGGCAACAGGCGCTTGTTGCCTCCCAGCCAGCAGGCTGGGCGTGCGGGGTCAGCACCGGCAGGCTGGCTCCTCTGAGCCTGTGCGCACTGTGGTCGGGCCCCTCCCTGTGGCGTCCTCACTCCCTCTGCCGTCCTTCCCTGGCATCCCCCGGCGTGCCCACATCTCCTGCTGAGGGCACCTGCGGCGTCCTCACTCTCTCTGCCGTCCTTCCCTGGCGTCCCCCGGCGTGCCCACATCTCCTGCTGAGGGCACCTGTGGCGTCCTCACTCCCTCTGCCGTCCTTCCCCGGCGTCCCCCGGCGTGCCCACATCTCCTGCCGAGGGCTCCTGCGCCTCGTCTCGCCCTAGTTTTCTCTTGAGACCTTGTCCTCAGGCACAGTTGCATCCACAGCAGGGGGCTCAGGGCTCCGTCCTCCGCGTTTTGGGAGTCGCAGCTCAGCGCGCAGCCCCGGCCTGGCCATGCTCACTTGTAACCCTGTCATCGACATGCGCACGGCCTCTCACAGACGTGTGCGGAGTGCGGAAAAATTTACCCCGTGACACACGTGTCCCTGGCCGGGGGCACAAGGCAGCACTCTGCCTCCCCGTTTCGGCTCTCGTGCTGCAGACAAGTGTCCTCCCCGAGGTGTGTGCGGTGTCATTCTGTGTGTATTTGGCTGGTGGCTTTGACATTTCAGATGGCGCCAGGCACAGGATGGTGGTGCCGTGGGTGCCCGGAGCGCGAGAGGCCGTGACGGGTCTTCCGCAGACAGCCCAAGCGGTGGGGAGCTCTGCTCAGGCCAGGCGTCACGGCGCGGGGGCTGCGGGCTCAGTGTGGGTAAGCCGGCAACGCACTGACCAGGCGTCCCAGACAGAGACATGGAGCACGGGGGCCCTGAGGATCGCTGGTGAGGATGTCGTGATCGGGCTCGCGGGCGCCCAGCCCTGGGACCCCCAGGAACACAGTTCTGTGTCCACGGTAGCCGCTCAGCCGGTGCCCGCAGGAACTTTCTAGAACGCCACTCCTTCGAGGACCAGCCGTGTGATGATCGATGCAGCAACTGCTAGAAGGCGGCCCACAAAAGCGGGCCTGTTTGTGCTGCCGCGCCCGGAGTCCCGGTGCGGATGCTGGTTTCCGCCGGTCGTGTTTGCCCGCACAGATGCCGCAGCTCTCAGCACAGCGGCCCGGCTCGGCCCCGCTCCTCTCGGCCTCTGCAGCGGGAATCCCGGCCGGAGCCGGCCCAAGCCAGAGGGGCCGTTCCCCAGAGCCCAGGTGGGTGGGGCGGGGCTGCCGGGACAGACGCGCTTCCCCGTTCCCGCCTTGCCCGCTGCGGGGTCTCGCGGTGCCTACTGGAGCACACATTCGCCCCTTGCTGTTTACCCGCTGGAACATGGCCCCACAAAGGCAGGGACTTTGCTTACACCCGGGCATGTTGTGTTGGCCAGGGCTGGCCAATGAGTGAATACATCCCTCGTGTCGCCTCGGTGCTGGGGGAGGCTGGCGGACGGGGAGGTAGGAGGGGAAGCCTCGCTTCAGGTTGAATTAGGTCGCAGGTCACAGGTCGCTGGCCGCAGAGTCCCAGAGCAGAGCGGCGTGGCGTGAGCCGGGTTGACCATTATCGCTGGCCCTTCTCTGAGCTGCGGGGCCGCGGCTGGGAAACGTCCCGGGCGGCTTTCCCTGAGAACCCGGGAGCTCAGGCTCCTGCACGAAGACGGCCTTGATGGTCTCGCTCCTCCAGGTGGGCCTGAGTGTGCACAGGGCTCCTCGCAAGAGGGCAGGAGCGGGACCGCAGAGGGACGCGGCGGGGGAGAGACACTACCACCACTGCCCAGAGGCAGGATTCGGACCCTCCCGGGGCCACCAGGAGGAACCAGCCTGGACAGCATCTGGTTTTTGTTTAGTGACACACAGTTCAGCCTCCAGAACTTTGCGACAACACATTTGTGTGGTTTTTTTTTTTTTTTTTTTTTTTTAGACAGAGTCTCACTCTGTTGCCCGGGTTAGAGTGCCGTGGTGGCAGCCTAGCTCACAGCAACCTCAGACTCCTGTGCTCAAGCGATCGATCCTCCTGCCTCAGCCTCCCGAGTAGCTGGGACTACAGGCATGCGCCACCATGCCCAGCTAATTTTTTCTGTATATTTTTAGTTGGCCAATTAATTTCTTTCTGTTTTTAGTAGAGATGGGGTCTCGCTCTTGCTCAGGCTGGTTTTGAACTCCTGCTCTTGAGCGATCCTCCCACCTCGGCTTCCCAGAGTGCTAGGATTACAGGCGTGAGCCACTTCACCCCGCCCATTCGTGTGGTTTTAAGCTACCAAATTTGTGACTTGTACAGCAGCAACAAGACACTAACACAACACCCTCAACTCAGGATGGAGACGACCCTGAACTGCCTGCACCCGGCCTTCACGGCTCAGGTGTGCTCTGTGGCAGGTGGCTTGGTGTCCCTCAGCCTGCAGGGTTCCCACCCTTGTGGGGGCTGGAACACGGGTGTGAACACCAGGGCACCACCCTTCCCTGTGTCTGGAGGATCCCTCCCTCCTCCCCAGCAACCCTCCCCAGCCTCAAACACCACCCTGCCCCGCCCGCAGCCCCCGCCTGTCTGACCGACCCAGGGCAGGGCCAGGTGCAGGGAGGACAGTAAGGCTGTCCCCTATGTGCCCAATGTCAGGGGGTGCCAAACCCACAGCCATTGTGTTTGCTGCCTGCACCCTGGTCTGGCACTCGTGGCCTGACACCTGGGCGTCACTTCTCGGCATTGCATGTTTGTAGGGCAGAGGTTGTATTTTGAGATCCTTTGGGGCCCTTTCCCACCTGGACGGTGCTGTGTGCACAGCCGACGTCCCAATGAGGCAAGGTCTGGCACCGAGCACGGCTGGGCCCACGGGAGCTGCATGGGGAGGGCTCCGAGCCCCCACCGCACGGCGAGTGCCCCCGGGACGGGCCAGCTCAGCCCTCCTCATGCTCGGGGGTTTGTCCTGTCGCAACCACAGGTCCACTGCAGGGACCTGGGTGCTCTGGGCATGTGTTCCTCGCAGACGGGAACCGGACAGTTAGGAGTGGAGGCTGGATAGGGGGAGGCTGGATGGGGCAGGAAGGACGGGGGAGGCAGAGGAGGAGCGGGAGCCTCTTGCAGTCTGGACTGCGCGCTCTCCCCGTGCTGCGGGCGGGAGGCGTGATGCTCCCCAAAGACCAGTTTACCTAAAAGTATCAAAAGCCTTTAAACTGGGGGTGCCCCGACACTTGGCAGTACCAGACGAGGGCCGCAGGTCTGGGGCAAGGTCACCCCCAGGCCTGCCTTTAACGGGACGCCGTGGACGGGTGGACACGTGTCAGCTGGCCGAGCGCTGTCGGCGAGGGGCCCCGGGGAGGCACGAGTGGAGCTGCGCAGCGGGCAGCCCTCCCCGGGGGTCCCATGCGCGTCAAGGAAGCCAGTCTCCGACCCTGTGGGGGCACATGGACCCCAAGGCCGAGCGCCTTTCCGCGTCTCCTCCGTCTTTTCTGTCCTCCCTGGGAACTCGGTGGCACGGCAGCCGGGATCCGAGAGCAGGGCGGAGGGTCCTGTTTTGGAGAGGCAGCGTGCTCTCACCTGGGAGCCACGAGATTTGGGGACGGCATGTCTGACCTCTGTGCCTTGGTTTCCTCACATGTGAGCCGGCATGAGCCCCTCCTGGGGCGGCCGTGAGGACCACACGGGACAAGGTGCGGGAGCTGCTGGCGCCCCGGCCCAGCACGTGGGAGGCGAGAAGCTCCCGTCCCCTGGCCAGAGCGGGGCGCAGGGCTCCTCCTGGGGGACATCTGCCCTCCCGGCGGCCCTGAGCTGAGCCCAGGCCCCGTGGCCGCCAGCGCAGTGCCTCCGGGCTGGGGCGGCGCCCGTCCGGCGCGTTTCTGCTGACGGGGCAGCCCTCCCCCTGAGCTCATGCCTTTCCAGAGAAATCCCTTAATGCCTCCATTCTGCCGCGGCGTATATAGGCAGGGCGCGGGCCCAGCTCCCCACTGCGCTGCCCAGAGGCCCCTCCTGACTCCCCTGCAGCCTCCGGGTCCCCGCGGTGCCGAAGCTGAACATGGACGTCACCATCCAGCACCCCTGGTTCAAGCGCCCTCTGGGCCCCTTCTACCCCAGCCGGCTGTTCGACCAGTTCTTCGGCGAGGGCCTCTTTGAGTACGACCTGCTGCCCTTCCTGTCGTCCACCATCAGCCCCTACTACCGCCAGTCCCTCTTCCGCACCGTGCTGGACTCTGGCGTCTCCGAGGTAAGGCGCGGCCCGTGCCGGCCTCCCCTTGCTGGGCAGAGGGGGGAGAGTTAGGGACAGCCGAGGGGGGCACCTGGCTGCCCTGGCTCTTGCCTTGCTCCATGCAGCAGGTGGCCATGGCCACAGGGCCGCTCTCCTGCCTTCCCCCCCATCCCCGGCCCCGCCACCACCGTGCAGAGGCCGGCGGGAGCCCGCGCACCGGCCGTGCGGCCACACGGCCACGGGGCACAGCCGCCTGCACCGGGGGGGTCGGGAGGAGTCAGCCCGAGCCCACCCTTGTCTTTTCCTCCGTCAGCTCATGACCCATATGTGGTTTGTAATGCACCAGCCACATGCTGGAAACCCCAAGAGCAACCCCGGCAAGGCAAGTGTGACGGCCACCTGGAGCTCTCTGGGTCTGGCTGTTCTCCGCACTCTCCCTCCCAAGTCCAGGAAGCCCGGGTGCGGGTGGGGGCCACTGCCCCAAGGTCCAGAGAGGACGGCTGTCCCAGCATGGCCAAAGCCGCAGACACGGTGGCTGTCGCCAGGTTCACCCAGGTGGCCCCACCAAGGCCAAAGGAGAGGAAGCAACATCTCTGCCTCCCCTCCTGAGTCTCGGGCTGTTGGGGCAGGGCCACGGTTCTGGAGGTGCAAGTCCCACCCACCACCCGAAGAGCAGGAGACCCCCAGAGCTGGTGCAGGGACATCCAGCAGGGAGCAAACCGAGCCAGGGACTAGGGCAGTGGTGGGAGGGCTCAGTGGGCAGCTGCTGCTCAGCGCCGTGCAGGCTGCAGGACAGAAAACACGAAAGACAGGCTCCTGAGCCGCTGTGGGCACGGTGGTGCTAAAGGCGGTGACCTTAGTCCAGAGCTGAGTCCACCCAGCCAGCCAACAGCCAGCCCATAACCAGCCCCCAACCATATCCATCCAGCCAGCCCATAACTAGCCAACAACTAACCCATAACC
The DNA here is from genome assembly GCA_008750895.1 of Mirza zaza. Classification (NCBI taxonomy): domain Eukaryota; kingdom Metazoa; phylum Chordata; class Mammalia; order Primates; family Cheirogaleidae; genus Mirza; species Mirza zaza. The sequence continues at coordinate 13,640 of VSMD01054776.1, forward strand.
AGCCCCCAGCCAGCCCATAACCAGCCCCCAACCATATCCAGCCGGCCAGCCCATAACCAGCCGAGCCATCTGCAGCCGGCCACCTGGTCATACCCAAACCAGCCGCCCCACCACCAGCCGGAGGGTGTCTGCACCGTGGCTGAGCCCCAGGAGCGTGGGGACAGGTCAGGCGGGGCCCCCGCCCGGGTGACAGGCCCCGGGACTCGCCCACGCAGCAGGGGAAGGAAGAGGCTGGCGGGTGACTGCTCCCTTCACGGGCCACACGAGATGTTTGGGTTTCAGGTCCGATCCGACCGGGACAAGTTTGTCATCTTCCTCGACGTGAAGCACTTCTCCCCCGAGGACCTGACCGTGAAGGTGCAGGAGGACTTCGTGGAGATCCACGGCAAACACAACGAGAGGCAGGTGAGCTGAGAGCGGGTTCACGGAAAATGGGCGCAGAAACTCTTGGGGTCCCAGATCCGGCCCAGCTTCCCCCAGAGGCAGCAGCTGCCTCAGCTAAGCACGGCCGCCTCCTCCGGCCGCGCAGCTCACTGTCGTCCCGGCAGGGCGGGACGTGGCTCGGGGACCCGGGTTAGGGTCCCGACTCGGCCACTGTGCCCAGCTGTTACCAGGTCCCTCTGGATCGACTGGGCGACAGGGTGGGCTTAGACAGGACCCCAGGAGATGGGAGCGTGTTGGCCACCTCCGGGCCAACACGGTCTCACATAAAACCTGACCTTGAAGGCCGGCCCCCGACGCCCGCGTAGCTGCATTCACTGGCGTCCCAGCGCTTTTCGTGCGTTGACACAGTCACTCCTCCGCGGCCCTTTGGGACCAGTGCCCTGGTCATCCCACGGGCAGAGCTGAGGCAAGGGACAGTCCCGGGGCTGCCCAGGTCCGGCAGCGAGCACAGGGCGGTGGGGCAGGGGCTCTCCCTGGCAGTCACCCCCGCCCCAGGCCCTCGGCTCTCCTCGCTGGGGTCTCCATGGTGACGAGGGAGCCCCGGGCACAGCCAGGAAGGGCCAGCGAAGGCAGAGAGGGGCTGGGGCCTGGGACTAGCTCGAGTCGTGGTTTCTCCTGGCCCGGTCTTCTCCGAATGGCTGAAGGTGAGGGTGAAACCCACACTGCTGTCTGCCGTCCCCTGTCGCGTGGGCCGAGTGAAGCTCCCCACCTAGCAGCTGTAGCTGCACAGCCCAGGAAAACCTTCCCGGAGCGCTCAGCTCTCCATCTGCACCTGGGGGAAGGGGAGGTCGGCCCAGGGAGCTGGGCGTGGCTCAGGGCGAACACAGGTGGCAGCGTTTTGCCTGTGTGGCTTTCTGCCATGTGGTAGGTTGGACAGCAGAGACTTGAGCGGCACGTGTGGGTCCCAGGAAGGGAAGACCGACAGGTGCAGGGATGGAACAGCCCCCTTGGTATCGGAGGGGGACCCAGCAGGGTGAAGAGCCAGCTCTGTGGCCGTGGTCGGCCCTGGGCAGGTTCTCGCTCCCCGACAGCCCGGGCCAGGCTGAGCCCAGGGCCCCGGAGAGCACGCGCCAATCCGCGGATCCTGGCGGGTGCACCCCGCCCCCTCTGACTGTGCCCCTTGCGGTCCCCTCCCCAGGACGACCACGGCTACATTTCCCGCGAGTTCCACCGCCGCTACCGCCTGCCCTCCAACGTGGACCAGTCGGCGCTGTCCTGCTCCCTGTCCGCGGACGGCATGCTGACGTTCTCCGGCCCCAAGGTCCAGTCTGGCCTGGACGCCGGCCACAGCGAGCGAGCCATCCCCGTGTCCCGGGAGGAGAAGCCCAGCTCCGCGCCCTCGTCCTAAGCGGGCCCCGGCCCGGCCGCCCCCCGCATCCTCCTCCCAGTCCCGGGGGCGTGGCGCGGCGTGGCGTGTGTCTCCCTCCGCTTCCTTTCGTGTTCCCTCCCCGCCTCCTCCGTTGGACCAGGGTTTGAGAGAGTGGCCGGGAGAGCTCGGGGCCCTGGGGCGCCCCGACCCCAACACCGGCCGGGGCGTGACCGTCTCTCGCCTCCGCGGGCAGCCTGGGCTCTGCCGAGGGGTCTGGGGTGCCCACGCCCGAGAGGACCCCGCCGAGCACCCTGGAGGGCTCTGGGTGCCAGGTCGGCCAGGTGCGACTCGGGTGGCCTCCGCTTGCGGCCGGCGCTGCCCACGCTGCCCGGGGTCAGTGCCGAGGCCCGTGCACCTGGGCTCTCCGCTGCCCACTTCTCCCAGACCGCCTCCCTCCGCCCCTCTGTGTAGCGCCACTCTCGGGGACGCCGGTCACCCATGAGAGTGCAGCCCGCGGCAGTCAATAAAGAGCAGGTGACACAAGCAACTTGCTGTCTGGTCCTGCGTCTCCACATGGAGGTCTAGAGGGCGGGGGGCGCGGGGCGGCCGGGGAGGAGAGAGGGGCGGCTCTCAGTGACCGGGCCTCTCCCTAGCTGACCCAGGCCTCCACCTCGGCTTTGCGGGAAGGAGGGGGTTTTCGGGGTGAAGTGACTGAAGGGAAAGAGAGGAGAGGACGCCCGAGGGTTGGGGGGCAAGAGCTCGGGAGGTAGAGGGCCATGGGGCCTGGCCCCTCTCGGGCCCCTGGGCTGGTGCTTCAAGGACGCTCTTGCTCTGGTGGGTCCCGGACGCGCCACTCCCGCCAGGCAGTGCATCCCAGCCGGAGCTGGAGGTGGGCCCAGCCCGCCCTGCCCTCCCAGACCCTGACCGGGGGCCAGGCGCCCAGCCACACCTCCAGCCCTGGCCGGGGGCTGGGCGCCCCCCATCTCCCTCCAGCCCTGGCCGGGCGCCCAGACACACCCCTAGCAGAGCCAGGCTGTCCTCAGGCTCTGCCCAGCCCCTGCCGTGGGGAGGAGACTCGGCCTGAGCGACTGTGGCCTCTGTCCATGGGGCAGCGGTGGCTTCCTGATGCCCTTCCACGGGGCAGGGTGGGCAGCCAGAGGGGTCCTTGGGGAGCGGAGTGAGAGACGCCACCCCAGGGGGTCCTGTCATGGCCAGCAGACCCGTCAGGGGCCCTCTCCTGGAGGCAAAGGCCAAGGGCCGGCAGGACGGCCCAGGGGGTGGAGCCAGCGTCCTCGCCTGGGGGACATGGACTGGGGGGACTTCGAGAGTTCAACAGGCAGTGAGAGAACACGGCGACCTCCAGTGACAAGCAGCACGTGCCACACACAGCCACACCACGCACACACTGCAGATGCATGCACACACACACATCCCACACCACACACACACTGCAGATACATGCATACACACACATCACACACCGCACACTACACACCACACACACACTGCAGATGCACACACACACACACCACACACCACGCACATACTGCAGATGCACACATACACACACATCACACACCACACACACACTGCAGATGCACACACACACACACCACACACCACGCACATACTGCAGATGCACACATACACACACATCGCACACCACACACACCATGCACACACTGCAGATGCACACATACACACATCACACACCACACACATGACACAGCATGCACACACTGCAGATGCACGCATACAGACATCACATACCACAGCCCACACACCACACCACGCACACACTACCAAATATACCACACATCACACACACATATATATGCACATCACGAACACATGCACACACTACACTCATACACTATACCCCTCATGTCTCCCACATGTACCATGCACACCACACATATATGCACCACACCACACTCACGTCATGCACCCCCAACTCCCGTCTCTTAGCTGCTCTGGGCGGCCTTACGTGAAGAATTGCTCTGGCCCCTGGCGGGGTTCCCCGTCCCCTGCCCACCCCCTTCCCCTTCCTGCTGCTCTGCCATCTAACCCACCTCTGCTGAAGGGGGTGCCCCGGCAGGTGACGAAAACCGGCTACTACACTTCGGGCCGGCGCTGGGTATCTGGAGACTCAGTCTCACGCTCCCGGCCCTCGGCGCATTGCTCTGCGCAGCCCAGAGCCACACAGGGCACTGGGGCCTGTGGTCCACTGCGCACGGGGTGGGCACCGCTCACAGCCCTGGCCTCCCAGCCCCCACGGCCCCTACGGCGGTCTCCACACCGTCACCACCGTGTCCGGCGGCCACACGCCTTCCAGGCCCCCAGCAGGCAAACAGCGAGGCCCACACCGACCCACCCCAGAGAGCCCAGGCTCAGGGCTTGCTTGCGCTGGCCAGGGTGCCCACGACCCCCTCGGGCTGTGGGCGAGCGTGCCGGACGCCACCCTGGCGGGGGAAAGAGGACGCAAGGCTGGTGCCTGCTGGGGGCTGACGGGCCCCAGAGTCTCCCTGCCCCACGCCGGCCACCACTGCTGTCGGGACGTCGGAGACACGAGGCTCTGCTCCCCTCGCCTCCTTCCCAATCCCCCTCCACCTGCGGGGCCAGGCCTGCAGCTCCTCGCCCAGACGGCGACAGCCTCCCCCACGGGCCAGACGATGACGTCACTGTCGCTGCCGGCTGGCTGGCCCTCAGCCTCGCCTCGCCTCTGACGTACACGGCGCGAAGCTCCGACCGCGCCTCCCCTCTGCTCCCCGTTGCCTGGCCGGGCTCCCAAGGCCTTGCATCTGCCCCCATGTGTGCAGGTCAAAGGGTGCGCCCAGCCCAGCCCTGCCCTCGCGAGTCACGTGTCCTTCACGTAAAAGTGGGGTGCCGGCACCCCCACTGCCCGCCCACGAGAGCCCCCTGCAAATACGGGTTCCCAGCCCTGCCCCGAACCTCTGAAGGGGGGTCTGGAGGGACAGCGCCCAGGGGTCAGGGCTTCCGGTCACCTCCAGGTGACTCCTAGGACCAGGCGAGTGTGGGGACACCGGCATAACCGTGGTGGCCTCCAGGGGGGACAGCTGGGGGAGAGGAGTCTCGCTGGAAGCTGCCTGCGGTCTCGGGGGCTCGGCCTGTAGGTCTCCAGGTGGGCACGCTCTCGTCCCGCCTCGTGTGACGCTTGAGCTGGCATTATCCGCACCCTCCGGAGCCTCGCCGTCACCCCCAGCTGCAGTGTCATCATCGTCACTGTCATCATCACCATCATCATCATCGTCATCATCAGCAACAGCAGCAGCAGCATCGTCATTATTGTAGTCACGTCATTGTCATCGTCATCGTTGTCAGCAGCATCATCATTATCATCGTCATTATTGTAGTTGTTATCAGATCACCATCATCATCATCGTCATCATCAACAGTAGCATCATCATCATCATTGTAGTCATGTCATCATCATCGCCATCACCATCATCGTCATCATCAGCAACAGCAGCAGCAGCATCGTCATTATTGTAGTCACGTCATTGTCATTGTCATCGTCAGCATCATCATCATCGTCATTATTGTAGTCATGTCATCAGCATCACCATCATCATCATCGTCATCATCAACAGTAGCATCATCATCATCATTGTAGTCATCATCATCGTCATTATTGTAGTCATGTCACTGTCATCATCGTCAGCATTATCATCATCATCGTCATCATCAGCAGCAGCAGCAGCAGCATCATTATTGTAGCCATGTCATTGTTGTCATCATCATTGTCATTGTCATCAGCATTGTTATCATCAGATCACCAGTCATCGTTGTCATCATCATCAGTATTGTCATCATCACCATCATTAGCAGCAGCAGCAGCAGGAGAAACATTAGTGAGCGCCTACTGTATGCCAGGCCCTGTGCCGGCCGCACCAGGGACTGGCAGCCCGGTGCAGCCTGTGGCCTGGGTTCTGTTACTGGGGTGGGTGGGCTTGGAGACCTGTCCCCAGCCCGGCACACCCAGCCGGTGAGGGCTGGTGACCTCCAGCCACGGCTCGGGACCCCTAAGCAGGTGATTCTCGTGATGTCACGTGTAACCTGTAAGTGGGGAGGCGCTGAGGAAGCCAGGTGCTGTGTGACAGTGGCAGATTTATGGACCCCTCTGGGTCCTAGACCCCGTCCTCAGGGGTCAGCTGGAGGAGGGGGACTGAATGGCCTGGACGTGCTTGGGCCCGGCGATCCCTTCCTTCCGCTGACCACCTCGTTTCTAAGACCCACCACCAGGTGGCAGCAGAGGCCGCGCTTGGCTGCTGGAGCTGGGCTGGCGGGACTGGCACAGCATCCGCCTCCGGGTCACCTTCATTCGTCCCACGAACATCCCGACAGACATCCGCAGCGGGCCTGGCTCCTGGGAGCCTCCGGCTGTGTGCTGTGGAGCTGGAGGAGACACACCCCTCAGCCAGCCCCCAGGGAGCCCGTGTCCCCGGGAGACGACAAGGGAGACACAGCCACACGAGGAGACAGTGGTATTTCTTTACGATAAGCATTTTTCCTTCATTTGCCCAATTTGTAAAATCGTCTGAGAAAGGAGAGGTCACCATCTGGCAGGGCAGGGCTGGGCTGGGCCCGGGGCTCTGGCGGGTCTCTCTGTGCAGAGTGACGTCAGCCGGGCTCCCTGCCGGGTCAGCCTGGCCTCCTCCTGCCGAGCCCCGTGCAGCCACTGTCAGAGCACCCCGTCCTGCCCACGTCCTCGGCCTGTGGGGGCAGGGGGGGAACCGTGCCCGGCAGGCAGCCCCAGCTGACACAGGCGCCGGGTCACAGGGTCAGGAGTCCTGCCAGCCAGATGCCGCCTGTGGCCACCTGGGAGGGCTGAGAGGCAGAGACAGTCCCCGTCTGAGAGGGAACGGCGGCAGGGAGCCATGGAGCCTGGGGACAGGCTCTGCGTCCTGCCGGCAGGGTGGGCGCCCCCAGCCCTCCCCAGGCCTGCAGGGTGGGGGGCGCCTGGAGAGGGGAGCCCCTCTCAGGCCGGGGGCCTCGCACAGGGCGCCGGGCAGAGCCTCCATCAGTGTCAGCTCCTGTCCCGACAGGCAGGAGGCTGCTCTGGGGACTGAATCCAGGACCCGGGGCCGAGGGTGGAGTCTGCAGGGGCAGGAAAGGCGGGCAGGCCCCGGACCTGCGTGTGCAGGCAGCTGCCATCAGAACAGGACAGAAGGAAAGGTACACACGCATCACACACGAACACGTAGGTGTGCACTCATGCACACACGTGCACAACGCAGCCATGTGCACACAATTGCACAACACAAACACAATGCAACACACAAATACACACGCACAACAATCACATAGTGTGTGCATGTGCACAACACACATGCACATACACACATGCACAACACACAAACACGTGTGTGGACACATGATTCACACACATGAACACAAACGCACAGCACAAACATAACACAGATGCACAGCACACTCAGCACACACATGAACACATATGTGCCCACATGAACATATACAGAAGAACAGAGTACCCACACATGAACAAACACCACCCCCACACAAAATATACACACATATAGCACACAGGAGCACATGCACATACACATATGGACAGACATGTACATGCACACACATGCACACGCCTGTGATGGTCATGGCCAAGCTCTGGGCTCTGTCACTTGCCTCTCGTTGCAATGGCTTCACTCTGATCTGCACTTGAACTTGGAAGACATGACCACACAGACGTTTGCTCCTGGGTCTCCACCTTGAGGAAAGTCTCCGCCTCGTGTGCGGGTCAGGTGCTTTGACGTCAGGTGCTTTGGGGACCTGCTGGTCTTTGTGCTGCTCCTGGCAGCCCCTGGTTACCTCCTGGAGTTGGAGACTGCAAGGGGGGGTGTGTGGTGTGCTCAAGGGCACTCCAAGGTCACTGGGAGGGAGGGTGCTGCAGGGAGCCCTTTGCCCCCAGGAGTGACAAATCCATTGGCAACGGGGCCTGGCTTGGAAACAGCTTCCCCTGGACAGGGCTCCCAGGGCCGCGAGTGGGTCTGCAGACCGCTGGGGGCTGCTGCGGGGACGGGCACCTCGAGGGAAGGTACGGGCAGGACTCCCCGAATTCAACTGCAGTTCTCAGGAACACCGGGGCCCTGCGGTGACCCTGGCAGTGGCTTTCAGAGGGAGAAAAAGGAAGTGGCCGTCCTCGAGGGCTCTCGGCTTCCTCATTTCTGTCACTGGGCGATACGGCCCAGGGTCAGGGATGTCGGGGCGCAGGACTGTGCTGCGTGGCGTGCGGGCTCACCTGGGGCCCGCCAGGTGGCCGCAGTTCTCCTGTTCCCTGGGGAACACCGGCGTTAAGTGAGTGCCCGAGCTCGCGTGGCCGTCCCTGCGGCTGCTCTAAGCGTGTCTTCCGTGAGGGCCAGCACGGGCCAGCGGTGCTCTGTGAGTGTCCGGGGGCTGCCGTGACACATGGACACAAGCTGGTGGCTTGAAACAGAGATGCACTCGGAGGCCGGGTGTCGCAAACGCAGGTGTCCTCGGGGCCCCGGGGGCTCTCAGGGCGAAGCTTCCCGGCCTCTCCCAGCTCCGGCCGGGCGTCCCCTGGGTGGAGGAAGTGAGAGTCTGCGCTCCGCCTCTCCCCTGCCTTCCCGCGCCTCTCCCCACGCCTCCGTCTTCACGTCTGTCCATGTCCTCTTCTTGTGAGGACACTGTCACTGCCCCCTGCAGCCGGCCTCACCGCCACCCTGATTATGTCTGCAAAGACTCTTTTTCCAAATAAGGTGACATTTCCAGGGTCCGGGCTCTAGAACGTAGACACATCTTTTTAGGGGACACTATTCCACCCAGGACAAGGACTGGCGACAGCCCTGAGTGCCCCTGTCCTTGCAGGCTGAGCACCCTGTGCCTGTTCCTTGCAGGAAGCTCCCGGGGTTGGCAGGACAGACGCCAGCCCTCTTTAAAGGTGACACGGGCCAGCAGTCCACAGGCCCGAGGGCAGCAGGCCTGGGTGGGAGCCCCGGCCGGGCAAACCCGGGTCAGACTCCACAACGCTGAGCAGAGAGCTTCCTAAGGGCCTTCGTGAGAAAACTCTGAGATGTGTTGATTTTTTTGTGAATTAAAGTGAGTGCCTTGCAGTGCGTTTGATGGAAACGCAGGAGCGTGCTCTTGTGGACCCTAAGGCAGCATCCTGGCTTCTTTCCATCCCAGCTGGGCGGAGGCAGGGGTGGGCAGGGGTGGGCAGGGGTGGGCAGGGGTGGGCCATGCGCATATGTTTTGGGGGCAGACAGGCCTGGGTCCTGGCCTTGCTAGTTGTGGGGCCCTGGGCAGGTTGCTGGTGCTAAGTAAAGTGAGGCCAATAATGCCCATCTCGTATAACTGTTCTGACGATTAGAGATGTAAAATACTTAGCGTACATGCTAGTTGGCTCTGAGTAAGTTTTTAATCGCTATCACCATCATCACCATCACCACCATCACCACCATGACCACAATCACCACCACCATCACCACCACCACCACCACCACCACCACCACCACCACCACCACCACCACCACCACCACCACCATCACCACCATCATCACCACCACCACCACCATCACCACCACCACCACCACCACCACCACCACCACTACCACCATCA